>CM076249.1:13294685-13499685 GCA_038380765.1 Odontothrips loti
ATTGGGCTAACGTTCCTCCTCCGGGGCGCGGCTCGGCGCCGGCCGGACATCCCGGTACACTTCTTAACGCCCGCGCCTCTCATTTTCGCATATTTCGCGCCGCGACGCCGCCACACTTAAATGCAAATGCAAAGTGTGTGTGTGTGTGTGTGTGTGTGTGTGTGTGTGTGTGTGTGTGTGTGTGTGTGTGTGTGTGTGTGTGTGTGTGTGTGTGTGTGTGTGTGTGTGTGTGTGTCTGTGTGTGTGTGTGTCTGTGTGCGCGCGCGGCCACGTCCGCCATCATCCACTTGTTGTGGGCGCAGAGAGTGCAGCGTTGTCACGCCCGACCGCGCCGCACATCTGCATAACACCACTACTATTGCGCACTCACAGTAGTGCACACCCTTATCACCTGACACCTCCGCGTGCGTGCAGTGCACCGCGGCGCCACTGCCAAGGTCGCCGCGCCGCCGCGGGTTCGAGTCCCACCCGCGCCGTTCTCACAAAGTCGCGTTTCCGTCCGCGATTATCTTCCCCACTTTATTTATCGTACAACGAACGGTCACCAAGGCGATGCCGCGGCGGTGACATTGTCAGGGAGAAGGCCGAGCCCAGCACGACAACGCCTGCCGCACACAGGGTTCTACAAAAGACAGTTTCCACACGACTTATTTATAAGTGCAATCTAAATGTCCAAAAATGTGGGGTCAAAAAAATTCAATTTTTCCCCCCAACAAACCTTAAAATATTTCTGACTTGTGAAAACCCTGCACCGGACAATACTTTCAGCCTTCTTTGATTTTCATCGACCAGTCCAAGAACAAACACCCCCACGGCCAGGTTCAGTCGCTGCTCTCGTGCGCCGGTTCAGGGGTGGTCGCATTCGGCACACCACAATGCACGGCGCGGGGCACACCGGGTTCCCGCAAACAACCCCGGCCGCACTAACCGTTCCCCGGCCCGGCTCGGAGAAACGATAAAAGCTACTTGCGCATCGAATCGGGCCGACGGCTATACAGGACTTTAACGCGCGTTTGCGCATCACAGCACGGAGGAAGAAGAGAAGACTGAATAATGTTCAAGAAGCGGAGTACGGCCAGCGGCCGGCCAGGCTCGGGGCGTGACGGCACCGAGAATACTATACGGACCGACTTTTCTCTCTCTCTCTCTGTCTCTCTCTCTCTCTCTCTTTCCCTCTGGCCGCGCGGCCGCCGTGCCTTCAAAAGCACAAGTCGGTCGGGTGTACAGGAATGCCGATTCGATACGAAAACGAAGGATGGAACGGCCGTGGAGCTATTGGCCGCACAGGAGAAGAAGGGGGACCGTTTCAATTAGGAAGTGAGACGCTTGCTCCTGCTGCTGCGTCACTTAAATCTTATTCCGACGTGTGCCGGTCCGAGTCCGCCGCTGCTTACAGCTGGTGAGAAATGGCATGGCAGCCGCCACGCCAAGGGAAAGGCCGGAGACTTGAACGCTCGCGGCGGACTCAGAGCGACGACGCAGCCCCGGGGGAAACGCCACGCCCAACGATACAGGCAGGACCTCCGGGAAGAAACCCTGTAATCCTTGGAGAAGGCTTCCTATGATCTATGGACCATTGGAGAAGGATTCCTACGATCTATGGACCCTTGGAGAAGGATTCCTACGATCTATGGACCCTTGGAGAAGGATTCCTACGATCCTCGGAGGATTCCTACGATCCTTGGAGTGGGATTCCTACGATCCTTGCAGGTTTCCTACAATCCTTGGGGAAGGTTTCCTCTGATAGACGGCTCCTACGATCCTAGGAGAAGGACCTTGCGCAGGAGCCCGACGGGTCAACGGGACCTGCCTCCGACACTCGCACCGCACTGCGGCCCCAAGGCCCTCTCCCAGGGTATAAGGTAGTTGCCTGCACAGAGGGGGGGGGGGGGGGGGACACAACGCCGCATCTCGCCCGCCAATCCCTGCTCAGATACACGGCGCGGTCCCGCCGTATTGAAACTGGAGCACGGGCGTATCGCCGCGCTGCAGCTCCGCTCCAGATTAATTATCGATAGCCCAGGCAGGCCGCGGAGGCCCACGGGCCACGCCCGCCTACCCTGGTGCACAGAGCCCCGCAAGCGTCCACAGGGCACAGCCGCACAGTGTGCAGCACGCACTTCAAACGCACCGCGGCCGGGCTGCAGTGTGCTGCAGGGCGCGTGCAGTAAGCTTCCGTACCCGATGGACAGGCCCGGCCACTGCGCTGTGGCACACGGACAGCCAGGCGGAAGACAAGGTTTTAGGGGGGGGGGATACGGTGCGTCCCTGATGAGCCTCCGGACCAGCTTCACGGTCAGGAGACCCGGGCGGCCGGCGGGCAGCGCGCCGCCACGCCACGGCCGGTGCGGCCCGAGGAGGAGGAGGAGAAGGAGAGGGGCCTCTACGCCCACCGCTTTCTTCGCCCTTGAACCACATCGCGACGCTCGGGCCGTCGTCGCCGCCGTCATCCTCCACGCTACGCTCACCGACCGCGCCGAGCGCTTCTTCTGCTGCTGCTGCTGCCGCTTCGTCCAGTAAAAAAAAAAAAAAAAAAAAAAGACGGGAATGATAAAAGTAAAAACTCATCTTCTTCCCGCGAGGTCCTTCGAAAACGAGAGGAGGGCCAGAGGCGTGAAGCCGACAGTGTTGCGCCCAGAAGGGCGGCGGCGGCGGCGGCGGCGGCGGCGGCGGCGGCGGCGGCAAGGGGGGCTTGATTTACGAGGCATCGATGCCGACGTTCGCGATACACCGATGTTAACACGACGTTTGGCGAAATCGCATAATTTCCCGCCTCCCCTGCTGCAGCCACATTCCGGCAGGAAGCGGCGGGGAGAGTGCAGCGAATGGGCTACGACGGTCCTGGAGGAGATTGCAGATCGTGATCTGGAAAAGGCGCCGGGGGGACGTGGAATACATTTTCGCGCTGACGGTTGACGGGAAGGAGAGGAGAGCGGCGGCGGCGGAGGCGGGCGCAGTGTGGTCGAGTTCACCGCGACGTTTTCGCCACGCCAGAAGCAACAAGAAAAGGAGCAGACATTATTACATCGGCCGAGGCCGGGCTTGGGCGGGGCTGCTTCTCTTTCGCCCACCTCGCGGTGTCCAGGGGGGGGGGGGGGGGGGGGGGGGGGGCCACGATGACAATACGAAAGCCACCGGCCGCGACAACAGTCTGATGTAAGCAGAGAAGACAGGACGTCCCCGCCGCCCGTCCTCACGCACGGACGGACCGGCGTAACCGAGACTCCTTCCTCGCTCCGCACTGAATTTGCGTGGACAAAAGTAATGACGAAGTCCGTCCATGTGCCCAGAGCCCACGTGGGAAACGGACCGAAAGAGAGAAGCGCAGGGCAGAGTGGGGAGAGGGATTTTGAACTGCTTGTCACTCGCAGGGCTCCCCCAATTACGATAGAAAAACGACACGCCGGAGGGAGCTGCAGATGCACTTCCCGTTTCCCTCTGGAACAAAAGCGAGGGGCCGGGCCACAGTTAGGCGCCCTCGACCACGCAGCCGCAACCGCCGCCGCTGCAGCAGCAGCAGCAGCAGCAGCTTCCGCCGGCACGCGGAAACTCGTGTCGAACGCTACCCGTCTCTCCAACGGTTTTAAAGTTCGGACGCCGCGCTTTGTCTGTGCGGTCGCACCAACGCTCGCAGTTCGCACGACTCAAATGAATCGGCCGCACCGGTGACCGTGAAGGCCCGCGGTGTGCGGTAACTGCTAACGCACCGTAGAGTGATGCGCGATCCGTATTGCGGTCACGGTCGATGTCCAGCTGCCAGCAAGGGTTCCCACTCATTCCTGCAAAGCTTTATTTCTATTCATTTTTTCACCCCAAAATTTAAATATTTCCACGCGACCAATTTTTCTTTTAACTGAGCAACCTAACCTAACGCTAGTAAAAAGCCAGTCAAAGTGACTGCCTTAATAATTCTAGGCTGCCCGGACATTTTTCCTCGTGACAACACTGTTTCCCATGACTTTCGACGGGAGCCTCGCAGTCGGTCAGATGCCCTGCTCGCACGCTTGGCATCATGACGTCCAGTCTCCGGAAGCGCCACACTTCGGGCCGGCACACCGACAGCTGCACAGCAGCAGACGTGTCAGCCCGTGCCACTTACCGGCCGTATACTCCGAGGCGCGCGCATTCGGACTACTTTTCGGCCTCTTACTTTTGGCCTACCTTTTTCCGCAGCCCCATACCCGGCGCCGCCGCCGCCCCGGCTTTGCCTAAAACATTTCCATGCTCCCGTTTCCCCTCCGTGGTCACGGTACGGTCACGGTCCGGACTGCCATCTCCAGCGGAGATTCCCGGTCCCCGATTGTGAGTAGACGAGCAGAGCGGCCCCGACAATTATTCCAAGAAAATGATTCCTGCCGCGGGCGCGCCCCAGCCGAGGCCCCAGCGCCTGGTGGGTAGGCAATGCCGACTCCCGCAACGCACAAGTGTCCGGCGGGCTGGCCTACCCTGCCGGGAGCCTGACTGCAGCAGGGCCTCGCGCACCCACCGTGATGCACGCGCCGCCCGGGCAGGCGGGCCCTCCCCAAGGACACCGCGGCCGGGCCCTTCTTGTCCTTGGACGGCGCTGTTTGATCGCATTACTCACGGTGGTCATTACCGCGACATGACGCGTAATTGCCAGTCATTTTCGTACCGCGCCGCCGCAAGGCTTCTTTATTCCGGGCGTTCGTTCGTCGATTTGCGCCGTCCGGAGCGCAAGGCGCAGTGGGGACAGTCGGTGCGCACCACAAGGAAGCCGTCGTTACAGCCGACGACGCCTCCATTCCGGACACCCACGCAACTCGATGGCTCTCCGAGGTCTGTGCGATATTTTCCGGGCCGGACGCCAGCGCGGAATCACGTTTTCACGACTTGGCTTTTTTTTTTTTTTTTTTGACCACTACTCCCCTCTCTCTTTCTCTCACTCACTCTCTTCCTCGCGGCAACTGACAAACTACACCGCCGGTGAAGGAAGGGAGCGCGATGCAAGTAGTGGGCACAACGCGACCGGCACAGGCAGACAGTTTACTTTATAACCCGGCAGAAGCCGCCGCCGCCGCGGGGGGAGAGAAAGAAAAAGAGGCAGAGAGAGAGAGAGAGAGAGAGAGAGAGAGAGAGAGAGAGAGAGAGAGAGAGAGAGAGAGAGAGAGAGAGAGAGAGAGAGAGAGAGAGAGAGAGAGAGAGAGAGAGAGAGAGAGAGAGAGAGAGAGAGAGAGAGAGGGCGTTGCCGAGGCCCCCTGCAGAGATTCGCGAGGCCCCCCCGCAGCGACCGCCCATGGCGACAAACCGGCAGCAGCCAGAGCCCAGCGGGGCCCAGCGGGGCCCGGCCCGCCGCCGAGGCGTAATGAAAATTCCGCGATTCCAGAGTCGCCATTGTGTACATCCCAGGGCGGCGGCCCGGGTCGGTCGGTCGGTCGGGGCGGATCGGGGCCACCTACCTCAAACAAGCGCCGTGAATGTCTTTTGTCGAGATCTAGAGCGTTTGTCATTCCGAGAGGGATATCGCTCTCCCCCCCCCCTCTCCTCTGTCTCCCATGGCGCCCGGCTCCCCTGAGCACCGATAGCGTTCCCAAGCGCACCGCCGCCGCCACGCCCAGCTGCAGCAGCGCGCCGCGCTCGGCCACGTCCATGCAAATTAGTCATTTTGTCTTCTGAGAAATCAATCTGCATAGCAGAGTCGGTGCGAGGTAGCCTGTTGCCCCGAGGGCGCCACCACCGGGGGCCACCACGCCGCGGCGCCCGCACGCTACCCCCCCCCCCCCCTCAAAACACACACACACACACACACACACACACACTCGCAGGCGCCGGGGATATAATGAGCGCGGACCGCCATCATGCGAGTCATCCCGGCCAATGAATACGTCCCAACAAGCGCTCGTTACCGACACATACGCATTCAATATCGGGGGCAATAACTTTCCCAAAACAGGAGCGCCGCGGAGGAAGAGGAGGAAATGAGAGAGGTCCGGTGCGGCGGAGGCGCGGCCCGGCGCGGGGCTCCCCCCTGCAGGCCCCCCTGCAGGCCCCCCAGCAGGCCCCCCTGCAGGCCCCCTGCAGGCCCCCCTGCAGGCCCCCCTGCAGGCCCCCCAGCCGACACCCGTCGCTGATCAAGCGTACACCCCAACGGTACGGCGCGGTGAGACCCGACGCGGCCGCAACTTTTTCTGTCGTCGCGCCGACGCGTCCATCCATACTTGATTATACACACCGACATGCACGCGCACACGCGCGCCTACGCGCGCACACGCGCGCGTGCACCGGACGTGGGCCTCGCCGAGGCCGACCCCATCGCGGCGCATGCACGTCCCAAAACGCCATCCTGGCCCGGGGCCGCGGGTCGCCACGAGGCCCCCGTCAGGCCGCCGCCGCCGCCCCCGCGACCCGCACTGCAGCGGCAGCGGCGGCGGCGGCATCGTCGCGGTGTCGCGCGTTTCCAAAGCGTTCATGGGTAACCAAGTCATGGACGCGCAATCAAACCATGAACTGACCGCCGCCATCCGGTGGCCACGACGGCGCCGGCACCGAGGGCACCGCACCGAGCCGAGCCGAGCCACTTCCGCGCGCCCTCTTGCGGGGTCCCGAGGCGCGAGAAACTCATCCCGATTTCTGTCGCCCAAGGTCTTTCCAGAAAATCGACGACAGTTTGCAATGCAAAAAATTTACAACAACTTTACAACATCCCACATGAGAATTGGATCAAATTTTGTGGGAACACACACGCACGGGGAACGGAACCAGCTTCGGCCGAGCTAAAGGCGACGACCAGTTGTGACCACTGACTAACTGACTGACCCTAATTTGAGCGCGCGGCCTTCCAGCAGCAGCAGCAGCACTAGCAGCAGCACCAGCAGCAGTAGCAGCACCACCGCCATCACCACCAGGTAGCACCGGGCAGTAGCAACAGCAGGAGCAGCAGCAGCATCAGCGTCAGCAGCCGGTAGCGCCGACACACTGTCAACAGCAGCGGCAGATAAGCGCCTCGCCTAGCGGGTCCGCTTCGGCATATGATGGCTCATTAACTCCGTCCGCTTCGGAGTCATCCCACGGCCGCCTTCGGCAGCGCCGCCTCGGGGATCGCGGGGCCCGCAATGTCGCGTGATCTGAATCAATACATTTCCCCAAATCCCTAAATTTCCAGTCAATTTTTCATCGATTAGTATCGCCACCCACAGGCCCCAAAAATTAAAGATTCGTTGATGCTGATACATATTCGGTGCGGTGAATCGTGCGAGATGCAAAAGAACAATCTCACATCATTTTCAGCCGATTTCCGAAGGGGGAAAGGTACCGACAGTGTACTTCCCTATCTTTTTTTTCACCCCACAGTGCTGGTTGTACTGCTTCACAGCTCCAGAGAGCGTGTCAAATGTCACAACGCGATGACATATCCTGTCGATTAAATTGTTGCACGACTAGTTTTCAGAGGAGACGGTCATTCCCACACTCGGCGTCCCGTCCCGGCCGCCGGCCCGTCCGTATCTTGACGGTCTTAATTGAGCCCGGGGATTATATGACGTAGTTCTCGCCCCGGCTTTCCAGGCTAACTAGGCGAATAGAAAAAAGGAAAAGGGGGCAAAAAAAAAACTAAAGCGAAAACGAGTCTCCATGCCCACTTCCAAGACGACGGACGACAACCTTTACAGATACGTGCAGAAAAATCTCGGGTTTTAAATACCGCGTTGTGCCTAGCTGGCCGGAAATGTCAGCTGCTTACTGCGAAAGGTACAGCCCTCTCTGTCAGCCGGTCCGCAGTTATTGTTGGAGGTAAATTACGCCTGCCGAGACGCGACAACCAGAAATAAGCCCACTCCGGCAGGCCGCCCCGCCCACCGCCGCTCCTCCCGGCCGTTCTCTGTGTGCGCATTTCCTGCTCGTTCCCTGGCCAGCCTATGGGTACTCACTGCCCGGCCGAACCGGGGCCCGACCATAAACCGCGTACCGCTACATGTAGGAGCCTCACACAAAAAAAAACTACAACCAAACAAAAAACGTATGGCACCGCTACGGCGGAGCGCATGAGAGAAACTATACGGACTTGGGGAGGAGCAGGGTTAAGTCCTTCACAACCGTCACGTCACTTATGGAGGACCCCCCACGGAGCGCAGTGAGGATCAGACTGTGCTAATGAGTAAGAGTCCTCTGCGCCTCGGTGCTGCTGCAGCAGCGGCGGGGCATGAGAGTCACAGCACACAGGGGGCGTGGCCGCGGGGACAGCGCCGGGACACGCACACACGCACGCGCGGCCCACCGGCTCAGCCAGCAGTTTCATGAAAGTTTTCGTCCCGACTGCGGTTATACTCCTCTTTGCTGTAACGTCTGCCAGTCCGCGAGGAGGAGGATGGGATAGATAAGAAGCCGATCGCTTTCACCCGTTCACCGCGCCCCGCCACGCCCCGCCCCGCCCCGCCACGCCACGCCACGTCATGCCAGAGCGTCCCACGGCCGCCCCGGCAGGGCTGGCAGGGCTGGCAGGGCTGGCAGGGCCGGCAGGGCTGGCAGGGCCGGCAGGGCCCCTCTGCCATCAAACGGCCAGGCAACCAACCCCCGCTGAGCGCATGCCAAACCCGCAGAGGCGGGGCCGCGGCGCGCGGCACGGCTGGGCACGGCCTCGCGACGGGCGGTGTGTGTGTGTGTGTGTGTGTGTGTGTGTGTGTGTGAGTGTGTGAGTGTGTGTGAGTGTGTGTGTGTGAGTGTGTGTGAGTGTGTGTGAGTGTGTGTGAGTGTGTGTGTGTGAGTGAGTGTGTGAGTGTGTGAGTGTGTGAGTGTGTGTGAGTGTGTGTGAGTGTGTGTGTGTGTGAGTGTGTGAGTGAGTGTGTGAGTGTGTGTGTGTGAGTGTGTGAGTGAGTGTGTGTGTGAGTGTGTGTGTGTGTGTGTGTGTGTGTGTGTGTGTGTGTGTGTGTGTGTGTGTGTGTGAGTGTGTGTGTGTGTGTGTGTGAGTGTGTGTGTGTGTGTGTGAGTGTGTGTGTGAGCGCGCGCGCGCGGTTGGAGAAAGGAGATCCGATCCAATCCATTGCATCTCATGCGTGCAGCCAGCGGCTGAGCGCCGTGCCGCGCCGCGCCGCTCCACGCAACGCCAAAGTGCTATGCATCGGACTGCTGCTAGTCCCGCGGTAGCACAGGGCCGGGCAGGCAGGGCCGGGGACGGCCGCAGGTTCCACCGATACGAGTCCAGGGCGGGGGCAGGGCGGGGGCAGGGCAGGGCGGGGGCAGGGCGGGGCTGGGCGGATAACAGCGGCCCGGGCCTCCTCCGTGCTCGCCCAGGGGCATTACGTTCACTATTGTTGCGCGGCCGGGGCGGCAACGACAGAAACACACGGGGGCGTGGCGGCGGGCGACAGACCACGGAGGGCGTCGTCGGGGAGGAGAAAGAGACGGTCATACCGACGGGGGAGGACGGAGGACGCCGCCGAACAGAGAGGGGTGTGCTGCTGTCGGGGGGGGGGGGGGTGACCCCGTCCGGGTGGTACACGTCGTCGGTGAGGGGGATGTGGAAGTGGTCGGCGGCGCGGCCTCTGGGAACGCAGGACGAGAGAGGGAGAGAGAGGAGAGAGAGAGGAGAGAGAGAGAGAGAGAGAGGAGAGAGAGAGGAGAGAGAGAGAGAGAGAGAGAGAGAGAGAGAGAGAGAGAGAGAGAGAGAGAGAGAGAGAGAGAGAGAGAGAGAGAGAGAGAGAGAGAGAGAGAGAGAGAGAGAGAGAGAGAGAGAGAGAGAGAGAGAGAGAGAGAGAGAGAGAGAGAGAGAGAGAGAGAGAGAGAGAGAGAGAGAGAGAGAGAGAGAGAGAGAGAGAGAGAGAGAGAGAGAGGAGAGAGAGGAGAGAGAGAGAGAGAGAGAGAGAGAGAGAGAGAGAGAGAGAGAGAGAGAGAGAGAGAGAGAGAGAGATTGGCCAGAAAATGCATCACGTCCACGTCGGTGAATGTGCGGCCAACCTGGAAGCAGCGCGGCACGCCGCTGCCCCTCCCTTCTCCCCCCCTCCCCCGCGGCAGCACTAAGGAAAACGCTCCGTTACGTGGCCGGGCGAAAATTATCAATCGCACCATCGCCATCAGCCACACGTCCTGCATTGGCGGCTACGGCCCCGGCCGCACTGCCCGCCGGTGCAACGCTGAGCCGGAAGGCGAGTCGGGCGGGTCAGTCGTCGAGAATCAATGCTTTGAAAACTTTATGGATTCACGCCGGGCTCGCGGGTCTCGCGAGCTTCCCTCGGTCAGCGGACCACTGGGTCGGCTCGTCTCGTTCGCACGCACCCGCAAGACGGGCGAGAGGAACAGAAAAAACCAACACAGCAGCACCGAACGGCCGTATACACCAACATACCACGTGATTTACTGGAAGAGGGAAGATAGAAAATTCAGCACACACCGCACAGCAGCATAAAAACAAAAACAAAAAAAGAATAATCAGCGAGCGAAATGTGGGACGCATAGCGAATAGCGTGCTTGTTCCCCACTCGCCTTTAGAGCCCACGAACGATAACAATAAGAGATTTTATGGATTACAAAGATTGCTCGAGACTTTAAAGATTACTTTCGATTACACAAGATGACATATGTAGTTCCATAAAATTGCAACTACAGGAGATAGTATGTAATCATCTGCAGATGACATAAAATTAAAATACATTCCGCCTCGTTTTTTTTTTTTTTAGGAGTGCATTTTGACGCGATAAACTCGCGTCCAGAGCCACTCGTTTCTCTGCTCCCACACCGGCGGGCGCGGACGGAAGGAGCCGGCACAGCCTTAGGGCACAGCCAGGCAGAGCGCAGAGGCCCTTGTCCAGCAGCAGGACCCGGCCCGGCCGCCACACAGCGTGCACCACACTGCAGTGGCTTATCCGTCAGTCACTCACACTCGGACAGGTCCTGCCCCACCAGCATCCGAAACACGACGTGTGGGTGAGCCTGAGATGGACAGAGAGAGAGAGTGACGACGACGCCAACGCACGAACACACACACACACACACACACACACACACACACACACACACACACACACACACACACACACACACACACACACACACACACACACACACACACACACACCGTCGCCCGCGATCGGTCGCGGTGCACACTATTATAATAATAACAGCACCGTATCCTTTTCGCGCGCCGGCCGTGTCCTTGTCGGGCCCCGTGCGTCCTTGCCGATCCGCCGCCTAACATGTCAGTGACCACCCACCCCAGTCCTCTCGTTACACGGCGACCAGGCCATCTCTCTGAGCGCACAAATCAATACGAACTCGAGTACCTGCATTGCATTCCATTTTCTTAGGGTACGTGTTTCTTATAAATCCACGCGATGGGCAAAAAAACAAAATCGCGAAAAAAAAAAATTAACTGGTGCTCCATTTCTTGCACCCCACGTGGTGCGGTATAGTATAACGCCTCGGTCGCCGCACTGCTTTACACCGCAGATTCACGGGGCGATAGCTTCCTTTCGCTGCATGACGTGCCGCAGTGCCGCAGCCTCTCACTGGCCGCACGGACGGACGCTTGGACTCCTCAAAAAAGCACAGACCGCCGCAACAGGACCAGAACCGTGCTCACAGTTACAAGGGCTATCCGTGGAAAAGAAATGGTAAAAAAAAAAATGAAAAAAAAAAACTTTCGAGCCCTTTCGCTCGCTACCTCCAGCCGTGGTCCAGCAGCCGACAGACCGGCCCAGAGGGCAAAAAGGGAAGGGAAAACACAACGGGCAGCTAGGCGGGAAAATGATGCGGCCACGACGGCGCCACGACAAGATGAGATTCTAATTGACGCCGCGCCCTCGGCTGCTGCAGTGGCTGCCAACATAACGCAAGAAAGCTATAAAACATCCCTGCTAAATGTCCCAGCGGCCGGGGGCTGCTTGCTGCCGCTACCGGCCGGCCAGCCTGAGGGCGGGCGGGAGGAGAGAGACGGCTGACGGGGCGGGGCGCAGTGCAAAGCAGGAAAGACGAAAAAAAAACACAAAAGCGATTTGCTCCCGTTTCACACCTTTTGCCTCTCCGAGCAGGTGCCAAGAGCTGTACGCTTTTGTTTCGTGGGAGCGATGCACATTACTGCATTACTTCAGGGCCGCGGCCGACATTTGCACACACACACACACACACACACACACACACACACACACGTCGTGCTGGTTATGGCGTACTTACATGCGAGTGCTGCTGAGGAGATCCAGAGGTTGTCGAACGTCTGTGTGTGTGTCTGACATGTCTGACCGTTCTAGACTAACCCCCCCCCCCTCCTCTCCCTCCCTCCCTCTCTCTCTCTCTCCCCTCCTTTCACTCCATCCATCTCTCTCGCGCCTCACTCACTCATTGCCCGCGCTGACAATCACTTTCTGATATGCAAATAAACACGCGAGCGCCCGCGAGCACCGGCTGCGAATGGCCTCAGAGCGGAGCCAACAGCAACAGCGGCAAGCAGTCAGCCAGCGAGAGGAGGAAGCGAGATAGCAGACCGAGTGTGTCAATCTCATGAGGAAGTGCGAGAGAGAGAGAGAGAGAGAGAGAGAGAGAGAGAGAGAGAGAGAGAGAGAGAGAGAGAGAGAGAGAGAGAGAGAGAGAGAGAGAGAGAGAGAGAGAGAGAGGTGCGTGTCGTCAAGATTACAGGCATCAACGGGAGCGACCGTGAAGCTTGTGCGGGCGAGCGAGGGAGACGGAGAGAGTAGTAGTTTGCAAAGCAGGGGTGCCCAGTGGCGGCAGGAGCAACGAACGGACTTCCCTTTGCGTCCCTCCCCCGCCCCCTGCCCCTCCCCGAGAGAGGTGTGCACACCCGTGTGCGGCACGTGTGCGGCACGTGTGCGGTTTTACACGAAAACGATGCGCGACGAACCCGCAAGCAGTGCGCTCGGATCTGCGGCGGGACCACACAGGCGTAAGGCGCTGCTGGCACGGACCAATCGCGGCGGCAGCGGTAGAGAAGTACGACGACAGCACCGTAACTTCACTCAACGGGGGAGGGGTTTCGTAACGCAACGCATCCAGCAGCAGCAGCAGCAGCAGCAGCAGCTCGGCGCTGGCCGCACCGAGCAGTCGTGGTGCGGTCGGCCCCAGCTACTACCACGGCTCCGGCTACCAACGGCCCCAGCTACCACGGCCCCAGCTACCACGACCCCAACGACCAACGGTCTCGCGCGCTCGCAGAACCTTCGGACTGTATAACCAATTTCATCTCGAATCCCGCCGGTGGATTACACACACTGCCTACGACTATAAAGTAAATTTTGAATTTCCCAGAAAGTCTCGAGGAATGTTTGTGATTTTCCAAAGGATTTTCTCGCTCCAAAATTTCCGGAGATCAAGAAACGCTGCCCGCGA
Source organism: Odontothrips loti (assembly GCA_038380765.1). Taxonomy (NCBI): domain Eukaryota; kingdom Metazoa; phylum Arthropoda; class Insecta; order Thysanoptera; family Thripidae; genus Odontothrips; species Odontothrips loti. The sequence continues at coordinate 13,307,970 of CM076249.1, forward strand.
AGCTCTCACGCGTCACAGGGCCGGCTGGCTGCAGAGGGGAGGGGGGAAGGCAAGGGCCGGCGCGCGACACACTTCAAAGCCATTAAGGGCGCCGGGGATTAAGGCCGCATGTGTGTACAGCAACAGGTCCCGAATACACACGAGCCGCGCATAACAGCATATCTTTTCCGGCAAATTTTCATAGCCGGCCGCCGCCGCGCCCGCCTGCCTGCCTGCCCCGTCCGCGCCTCGTCAACGCCGCAGACACGCGGGGATGGTACCACCAGCGGACAGCCGAGGTGGTGGTAATGGTGGTGAAAAACTAGCCGGCATATAGCGCGTCAAATAGAGAAATTGCACGGTGAAAGTCGCGAGAGGGCAAAAAAAAAAAAAAAAAAAAAATTCTGCGAGAATGGGAAATCAAGGAGTAACGTCGCCAGTCACGCCTGCTGCATGACGGCGTCCGTGCGACAACGCACGTCGGGCACGCAAGCGCTGCCAGTGCGCCGCCAGTGCACCGCCACCGAGGTGGAGCCAAAGCGCGCACACGGCTTGTCAAAAGCGACGCGCACTCGCGAGAAAAAACACTCACACACACGCGCTCGCGAGCGGCCGGTACCACTCGCGCACTACCCGCGCGCGCCCTCCGGGAAAAAAAAATAAAAACGACCACAAAAACGCCGAGTACAAATGAAAAACCTTTCTCGCGAAACGGAAGAAAATGGAAACTAAATTAGCAGAGGTGCTATGCTGCGCTCACTCGGACGGGACACGGCACACTGAACGGTCCAGTGTCCGCGCCGCGGCAGACACGTGGGACGACGCGCCCCCCTTGGGGCCCCGTGGGGGTCCGTGGGGGTCCGTGGGTGCCGAGGCCGTCGCCCACGCGGTGCCGCAGCCACCGCAAACAAGACACGTACGCCGGCCGGCCGGGCCGAGGCCGGGGCTGGGGAGGCGAGCCGAGCCGACCGGGTTTACTGCTCGCCGCTCCGTACATAGGTCGATCCAGGGTCAGTCATCAGTCAGCCACGAAAATTTCGCGCGGCGCCCGTAACGGCCGAGGTTGGTACGGTCCTCGAGGCGACCGCGGAAGCGGACAAGGTGCAGCACAACGACATGATTGTCCGGCGCGACCAACGGGCCCGTCACCGCGTTTGCTAAACTTCCTTTCCCGGCGCGCGGTGTGTACGTGTGCGCGCGCGCGCGCGCTGCACTCGAGACGACAAACAGCGTCCGCATGCAGACCGGCCTGCATTCCTTGTCCAAGCGATAGGGAAAGGCCCCCGCGAGGCCCCCGCTGGCGCTGGTCAAGACATGGGGCCGGCGCGCTATGGTGTGGCTGGAGAAGAGGCCGTGGAGAAGCGTCGGTTAGACATAAATGTCCCGTCTCGGAGCACACCAATTTAAACCATGGATGATTCTTTTAAATTAAATTGACACCTTATTTTTGTTGTTTGTTTTGTTTTTTTTTGTTTCTGTTTGTTCTGTTTTTTTATTGTTTGTTCTTTTCTTTCTTTCCTTTTTTTTCAGAAATAATGGTATTGGGCTTGATTTTTTGACATTTATCTTATTTTTTATAGTTATAAATTTGGTGAAGCTTATTTGCCTTTACAATCATCTTCTTGTCTTGATTTGTAATTCCATTTTTTCACATTTTTTTTCTTTTTGGCTGCTGTAACATCGTCCTTTTTTTTTTCTAGTCCCTTCCCTTGCGCTGCAGTGAGAATGGAGACAGGTCGGCTGGAGACGAGGCGCCGGCTGGAGACGAGGCGCCGGCTGGAGAAGAGCGAAATTGCCCCTCCATGAAAATATTTTGCATATTTCGGACGGAGCTCCCGGTGACCCGGGGGTGTCACAATGGCGTGGGGTGGGGCGCGGTACCAACACACGGCCGAGGAGTGCACACCGCGCTCGCCTCCTGCGGCAGCCAGCATGAGCGGAGCGTCGTCGTCGTTGCATCGCAAAGCCGCGCGCGGCGCTTTACCAGAAGGCTGTAAGTTGCGGGGCGCGCGCGCGCTTAGTCATCACGCTTGCTGCGACTGGCGGAGAAAGTCAACTTGGAACGAAAAACGATTCGGTTCACCGAACATCAGGCAGCACGCAGCAGACGGTCCTGCCGGCCTGCTCGCCTTTCCCTGCTCATCACACCCCGCAGGCTCCGCAGTGCTCCGCAGGCTCCACGGGCCGACACAGATGACCCTTATTACAGCGGAATCCAGAGTTGCAAACAATGCCAGAGCAGCGCGCGCGCGCACACACACACACACACACACACGGTAGGTCAGCAGGGTTTATACGCCCGGCCCGCTGCACTCGGCGGTGCACTTCTCGCCGGACGACGTTTCTCGGGGCGGTTTCTTGGGCGCACCCAGCCAGCCCAAACGTTATCGCGCAGCGAGTTACCCCGCTCTGAAAGAGGCCTGCAAGTGATGGCGTGTCACTCGTGTCAACGGCCTCGGCTTCGCCGTACCTCGTATACCGCTAAGCAGGAAGACGTGCACCAATCTCGAGAGGAAGATAGGTCCTCTCCTCACTCCTTTTTTTTTTTTTTTTATAAATCATTTACTCCCTCACCACCACGCCATCCACCGCAGAACTCTTGTGTTTCGCTTTTTTCTTCTTCTTTTTTTCCCATCCACCTGCACTCCCTCCTTCATTTTATAGCAGCTTTGTGACAATCACATTCCCACCTCAACCTGTGCCCGGCGCCAACCCGGGCCTGGCATGGGCTGCCATGGGCTGCCATGGGCTGCCAGCGGCGAGGTGATACCAACCCGTTTTACAGCCTCGTCACCTCTGACGTGCCGCCACGCCCCGCCCTGAGACAACCTATCCCGACCTATTGGCACACAATTCAATTAGCCACCTGATTCATTGAGACCGGCGACACACGGCGGGCGCGCGAAAATCAATAAGCCACGCTGAAAAGGTCCCCGAGAGAAAGCGAGACAGACAGAATCTGGGGGAGGATGTATGGAGGGGAAAAAAGACACCGTGGAGCGTGCCGAGCCGGTTTCCAGTGAATCGTGAGAAGTGACTGATGAATAGCGGTCCAGCTAGCTAAACGCTTGGTAATGTGTGCACGCGTCGTCTATAAAGAAGGTCCGGATTTCCACGCATATCTGCGACGCCGAGCGCCTGCGAATGCCAGGGTAGGCCAGCCCGCACGACACGCGTGCATGCAGAGGCCGTGGTTGCCTACCCACCAGGCGCCATCTGTGCGCAGACTGACCAAACTCAGTTGGCCCTATACTTCATTGGATGATCCCCTCTGTGGACTAAGGTGGTACCCGCGCCGAAAAACCGAGAGGTAATAATTTTGAGCGTGTACCGAGTTGGGGCGGGTGTATTGCCTTGGGTCCGCGTTCGGTCTACTTAGAGTAAACGTGAGGTTTCGGGGTGAATAGAGAGTGTGAAAACGTTTGGCAGCCAGGTGCATCCCCAACGCCGCCCGGTCCTTCTCAATTGTTCCCTCCCCTGTGACCATGTCCGTCCGCACACTTCCGGCCGTCTAGCGTAACCCGCGCCAAAAGCCTTTCCCGTCAGAGTGCACGCGGCAAACTAGGTACATTTCATGTGACTTACAAATCAGCCCTGTCGACCCCGCGGTCGGCCGGCCGACGGACCCGGAAGCCAAGCGTCGGATGTTTACGACCAGAAAGGGTAAGAACCAGATTCGCCCCGCAGTCCTTCCCGGGCTTTCAGTGTGTGTGTGTGTGTGTGTGTGTGTGTGTGTGTGTGTGTGTGTGTGTGTGTGTGTGTGTGTGTGTGTGTGTGTGTGTGTGTGTGTGTGTGTGTGTACTTCGTCTGGGTGGCCGTCGCGAGGCTTTCTTTGGCGCTTTTGCTGCTCGTGCCAACAGCGCGACCCCCCCTGCTATAGTGCGCCGTGGATCTCTCGGCCCGGCTGCTTGCAGAAACACATTAAAACAGCGGACTCATGCACTTTGCCTGCCTTGTTTTTCAAAGAAAGCGAGCTGCTGCTGCTGCTGCGCTCTCGGCCGCCGCTGACAGATAGGCAGCGCAGGGATACCCCTTTAACGCAGCCAGAGTGAAAGGGAAAGGCGAGCGCGGCTCATCAACGAACGATCGCAAATCTGGACGGAGTTGGCAGCCGCCGAAGGGCTCGGAGGCGTCTGCTGTGGCGCTAAGGACGGAGTCCGGAGGCGTCAGGGCGCGCACAAAGGCCAAGAATTAAGACGTGTTGAAAGTTTCCAAGAGGGTTCTGCTCGCGGCGGACGGAGCCCGGTTTCAAAACGCGAGGTGAAGGTGCATAAACGGTTGGCACGGAAAGTCGCGCCCTGCGTGATGTGGCGCGGCAGGAACAGGCGGCCCTCACATAATGAGATTAACGCCACGCTGGCTGCGCCGACTGATGCGTTGCGTCAAGAAGAAAGAGAGAGAAAAAAAAAGAAGAAAAGCGGCCAAACGGCGGCGAGCGAGCGCGCCCCGCAGGACGTCAGAGCAGTAAGACTTGAATGGGAATAAGCTGTAAACACGTTACGTTATAGTATATTTTCTAGCCCTGTCCGGAGTTGGTTTTCATTTCTGGAGGGGCCTGCTTCCATCACGCGCGCCGGAATACTAAGCGGGTGACAAGCTTTCCCCGGACCGACACCAGAACAGCGATATGTACATTCCTCACAGGGTGCGCTGCATGCCGTGCCCCGGGACCGCGGCCAGCGCACCGTGCCCGTGGTGCTATCAGTTTCAAAAGAATTGATCGTAAAGAGACTCTCGGCGCGCCGAGACGAGGTCCATACGTTTTAGCATTCAAAGTCGCGCCGAGAACGGGGTACAGGGCGCAGGCCAACACTGGGATATATCTCGCTATTCCATTTCCGTCATTTCGGAGAAAAGGGAAAATATTTCGGTGTATTGTGTGCAATTGTGATCGAGCTTGGTTTGAGTACGTGTCCTTTGCGCCCCGACATCCCCGACAGTAATCGATCCAGAGTAACATAGGTAACAACAGTGCCTCGGCCGGTGAACGGGCGGTTATAGCACAGTCCGGCCTCGTGCTCAGGACTGGAACATTACAGCGGGGGGGAAAAAAAGCAAACTGCAAGCCGAGGCGAGAGAGAGAGAGAGAGAGAGAGAGAGAGAGAGAGAGAGAGAGAGAGAGAGAGAGAGAGAGAGAGAGAGAGAGAGAGAGAGAGAAAAGTGGCCAAAATGGCCGACGGCGCCGGCGGGGTGTCAGAAGCCAAGCAGAGAGCGCGGTGCAGACGCAGCAGAGGAAGATGATGGAAAAGAGAGTCGCAGACAAAGAAGCAGATTATGTGACAGCGACCACCGCGGAGGTACGAAGGGAAGGACCCCGGCCGGAAGGCGGTCATCCCAATTCGCCGACGTGGTAAGGTGCCTGCCCCGTGCCCTGCACTTATTTCCGCCACGGGAGGCGCCCGCCCGCCCGCCCCTTCCACTTGACGCAAACCCAGCAATTAAAACTTCCATTACAACAAAATCTCTTTCCATTCCCGGCCCAGCAGCCGCGGCGGTAGCGCGGCTCGGGGATCCCAAGGGGGAATAGACGGAGCCCCTCCGTTCGATACCCAAGTGCACGCCGCAGCCAGCCGGCGCGTTAAAATGCAAATTTCGAAAAAGAACGATTAGCCCTTGAAACTTGGCGACGTCTCAAAAATGTCGGCGCGCGGCAGCCTGCGGAGGCAGAGCCGGTAGTCGGCTAGCGGCCGGCTTGTCTAGTCGGAGAAATTACTCGCGGCGTTTCAATTTTCTAATTGCAGGGGCTCATTACTCTGCGTGACAGGCGCTCGTAAGCCAGCAGCAGCGGAGCATCGCGCGGGGCCGGCCGGTGACAAATAACGGGACCTTTTAATAGGTAAATAAAGCTGGACCTCCGGAGTCACAAGTTTTACTGCCCGGTGAAAGGGTGCGACAGGTCCCCGCGGCCGAAAACGGTTCGGAGGAGCAAGGTGGATAGATGAGGCGGATAAGACTGTGCCGCCGCGCCGAACCGCCCGTCCCCCGTGTGGTCCCCTGCACCACAGCCACCACCGCCGCACCGCGAGAATACTCCAGTCGCTGGAACGGCCGCGGACGTACCCCGCGCCAGCAGGGACAGCGACGTCTCTACCCCGCGCAGGCCGGACCGTACCGACCACTCGACCGTACAACTACTGTACGAAAAGTGCGGCCGCGTCGCGTTCGCGTCACGCGTCGCCGGTGGTGAAGTTGCGGAGGGGCGGCCAGCCAGCTGTGGCGACGACGGTCTGCTGCTTGTGCCGGAACAATTTTTCAGACCGAAGAGAAAAAAAAAAAGTCGAAATATTTTCATCAAATCTTTAATCTCGTCAGCAAAATTTTCCAGTCTAACTGCAAGAATTATCCAGACCTGTATTTCGGAACATCATAAAAACGTCCAGGAAAACCAAAATCTTAGGACCGCGGAACGTTTTCCAGGTTTCTTTTTGTAAGGCAGCAAATTTGCTGACTTAACAATAATTTTAGGGTTTTTTTCTCCTTTTTATTTTTTCAATGTTCCTGGCAAAGACAAGGATACCCGGCTGGCGGTCCCCCGGCTCGATATGGCGTCGACCCGGCCGTTACCAGAGCGGCTGGACTGCGACAGGTCAATGTGACCGTCGCCGACCCCTCCGGTCATCGGCCCCAGTCTGGAGCCAAAGGGTTGCAAACGTTGAATAAAATATAAATTCTGCAGAATTTTTTTTTCAATTCTTTTTTTTTTTAATAGAAATCCTGCACGAAGTAAAATACAGTACACGCGGTACTAGCAGACACTTGAGACTTATCGGTCGCGATTGCGTAGTCTGCGGGGAGGCACCGGGGCTCGGCAAGCAGCAGGTCTTCGAGATCTAGAACGTCGACACTACTAGAAGGCAGGCGCGATTGAGAGAGTTTACCAAGCGAGCGCCTCGCCTCATCGGCTTTTAGTCAGCACATGTGATAAGCCTGGTCTAGCGTGTCGTCCCTGACCGGACCTATCCCACTCGCGAGTCTGACCGGCGGGGTCATGGTGCCCGTCACACTGCCCCCCCCCCCCCCTCCCTTTCCTCCCGGTGGTTCTCGCACCGTACCCAGCACCACGCCTTTTCCTTGCTGCTATGCGTTCCGGCCGTCGCCCCCGCCGAGCTCATCCACGGGGCGGCCCCGCTGTGCTCCGCTGGCTAGCCGGCTCCTCCAGAACCCCCTCCCCCCCCCCCCACCCCTCCCCTTTCACGACCCCCCGTCTCCGGCCCCAGCCCACGACGAGCGCAGCTGCCCAACCCTGCCTACCCTGCCAAGCCCATCCCAGACGGGTAGGCCACAATGTGGGCCAACGACAGCGCTAGGCGAATAGCTGGATAAATCTGGTTTGCTCCGGCCAAGGAGGCGGGTGGCTAGGGGCGGGGGCGGGGGCGCGGGGGGCGGGGGGCGGGGGGCCAGACGGGCGGGGTGGGGCGGGGCCTCCTGTTGCTTCCTGGCGACCGGAACAGGATCACTTCCTCCCATATACATTACAAACGATTTAAAAAAAAAGAACAGAAATGAAAATTTTCAGCAATGTCGGCGCCTATTCCCGCAAACGCACAAGTCGGCAGGACTAGCGTCGAGTACCCTAAAAATACCACACGGGAGAGGGGAAAAAAAAATATAAAAATTGCATATGGAGGGCGGCGCGCCGAGTTCAACCGCCTGGTCTCTCGCACATGCCGCCAACGCCCAGTTCCAAACGGATTTTGACAGGAACTCGGCACCAAACTTTAACCACAGTCCCCGACAAGGATTCAGTCAATGACGGGCTGAAATGGACAGTGTGGCCGCACGACATTCGGCGCGGCCGCTCCGAATTGGGCCTCTTGAGGGAGGTTAGGTACTCCGGCACCGACACGACCCCGAAAAAACACCGATCGAGGCGAACAATTCATGAACTCACTTGCTAGAACTGCGGCTCGCGTCTCCCAGGCCCACGTTGAAGGAGGTAGAAGTCATGGTGAAGTAATGAATCGAGAATGCACACAGTACGGAACGATTGGCGATCGGCACAGACCACAAGCACAGGCGGACAAGACACAAGACAGGGGAGGAGAAACAAAACAACGCAAACAAGGAAGGAGCACAAAGCGCGCCCTCCGCCCCTTATGTTTTGCAGGTCGTCGTTTCGCGCGCTTAGCGGGCTCCGCACGAAAACTGAGGGCTTACCAACGTCAAACATTAACATCTCGTTCGGCTGGCAGTGCTGACTCGTATTCGAGCATCTGGATCGGTATACTTCACTAATAACACTTCACAATCGTAAGTTTTAGTTTTTCTCCTGCCTTCAAAGGGTGACGAATTTTCTAAATGCTTTTGTCAGTTAGTCATAAATTTTGGTGCGTTCAGTTAACGAAAGGTATAGGAAAAAGCAAGGGAAGAAGAACAAGAAAACAAGTGAAAGCTGCTAAAAATCTTGAAATGTCGAAGTTGTGCGTCGGTAAAATTTTGATTTTCGAAAGCCTACTTAGCTTTCAATGAAGTTTTGTTTTGAAAACTTCATTATTATGAAGTGGATGGGATACTTGAGCTAAGTGAGACCGTGTGAGCACTCTCCAAGTGGCGTGTGGCTTGGTTTGACTTGTGTGGCGACTTTGCTTGACTCGTCAAGATGTTGAACCAAGCAGCTGTGGAAGCTCTATATTCGGCAACTTACGTCGAAAACTACCTGGATTGTACCGAAAATCTGCCAGATGAATTACAAAGGCACTTGTCTCGCATGCGGGAACTGGACGTTGAATACCAATGTAAGTGCACGCCCAGCAGACGAAACTCTGCTGGGGTTAGATTTGTTATGTAAACATTTCAATGAATTATCTGATGAAGAGGCCTCTAAATGAGACCAGAAGTTGTATATGCGCGTGTAGACAGTAATTTCATGGTGGGGACTCGGTCCACATTCTAAACAACCCGTTCTCACACACTTTTTGCTGTGATTAGTCCATGTTTACACTGACATTTGTTGGTCTGGCAGTGAGCCCAGAAACCTCAAAAACCCACTAATATGCCTACACTTGCGCATTTCATTGGCCTAAATTGTAATTTCAGCATTTGTATCAGCATTTATGCGAAAACTCGCTAACCAACTGGAAGCTGTGAGAAATTCAACCGAGGACTCAGCACAATGGAGGCGATCTCTTCTGCGGGCTCAGAAGGAGCTCATTGCGGCCCAAGAAGTAGGAGACGAGAAACTGCACATCATGAGTCAACTGCAGGAGCATATTGACAATAAAGTCCGGCAGATGGATATTGATCTTCGTAATTTAGGTGAGTAAGACCTGTGGTATTCTCATAATCATGTATATGCATTGAACTTCCATTCATTGTAATGATTTGCTCTTTTCACAGACTACGGCAAGGAGGAGACAAATGATAATAATAAAGACAATCAAACAGCCAGTTCAGGCGCTAATTCAGGGACTCGCACTGACAATGGTAGTTTAGCAGGTGGAAATGCCGGAGAGCGTGCCTCAAAGAGGTCCAGACGCACAAGAACAGAGGCAGTAGGAGTGACATCACAAAATGACACAGCCAATTCTCCAGATGTACCTGCTACCCCTGAACTTCCACCAAGAAGAGAGGCAGCTCCAGTTCGGGTGAATATTTTATTTTTCTTTGATTGTTTCCATGTGATATTTTTTGGATATTCTGCTTAAGAAGTCTGCCTTTCATACTGTTAGAATCCTTATTCGCTTTCCACCTTAATCTAAAGATTTCTTCACCTGAAACTTTATATTGCTATTTACAGTCCACCATGACCAACACGTCCACTGGAAAGAAGACCAACGCAGGCACGGGTAAGAAAAAGAAGAGGAAGTCAAGAGGTTCATCATCTGCAGCTGCGCAGTCATCATCTCAAGCAGTGCAAGAGCAGACGCCACCACGGGACGATGAGTTAGCAATTGACCCAGATGAGCCCACATATTGCCTCTGTGATCAAATATCCTTTGGTGAAATGATCCTCTGTGATAATGATCTTTGTCCTATTGAATGGTTCCACTTTGGGTGTGTTGCCCTTACAACAAAACCTAAAGGAAAATGGTTTTGCCCTAAGTGCAGAGGTGACAGGCCAAATGTTATGAAACCTAAAGCACAGTTCTTAAAAGAGTTGGAAAGGTATAATAAAGAAAAAGAAGAAAAGTCATAACAATATAAATCAAATTAAATTTTATATGTATGAGTCAAAGCTACATATTTACTTATAAGGTTTATTTTGGCATTATAAATGTCTGTGTGTTACCTGATGAACATTGTGATCACAGATGCCCTCTAAGATTTTAGTCGTTTAAGATCCTCTGTATTTAATTTTTCTACTTAGATTCCTTCTCTATTACTGGGAACTAATTATGATGATTTATTTTCATTCTTCGGAGCAATGAAGCTTTGTGAAACTGTATGCGTAGAAGAATGTTTCAATCAATTTGTCTTCATTATGTGCAATGGTGCACATAGCTTCATCAGTTTATCATTTCTTCTGAGAATGTGCAGTGTGTAAATAGTTGTTGCAGTACCTTTATAGAAATTATAAATTTCTACATTCAAATTACCTCATTTAAAATACACTTTTACAAGATCAAGTATCTTTCATTGAGATCTCATGATCTTTGATATGTCAAATCAGCTCGCCGCTCTGTGTATTAAATTGATTTTAAAATTATTTTATGTGTACAGTGACCTTCATAGAATCCCTTTTCTTCGTGTCTGGTCATTCACACAATTTTACATTATGTAAGTGTTAATTTCTTATTATTTTGTGACTGAAAAGTGATTCGTTCAATGTGTCAGATGTAAGCGATACATTTTCTCAATGCTTAATATTTTAAGATAAGGTAAAGCAGTAAATCAGGCTGTATGTACTTTATATTGCTTGTACCTTTTCATTTCATAATATAAAAAGTTAATTTTGAGCATACTTTTTATTTTTATTTGGCCCCAATCCCAGAATGACACACTAAACCAACACTGAGTGACAGCAGGTGACAGAGGTATTTACAGTACAGAAAAAACTGTTTTGACCACAAAAAAAACAGACACACACACTGTGCAACACAACATGAGCTCCAGTTTGTGGTTGACACTGCACATGATGAACTTTAGTCATTGTGGGACAATCTAGAACGGAGACAAAAAATGTAAGGGGGCTCAATGTTTGATGAATAGATTCCATGCAATGTAGCTAAGGATTACTTTGCACAGTGAGACAGGCAGTAAACCAGCCAGATAATAGTACTGAATTTCACGCATCTCAAACAATTCACATGTACTACGTCGGTTGCCCAGTAACACTGCGACCACACTAGAGGTTTTCTAATGCTTACATACATCACATGACTTCTTACTTTGTAATAATTACCTGGGCTTCATTATCATTACTTTAAAGGAGAAGAACAATTAACAACCTAATATCCTTTGGGACCACGAAATCTTGATCTTTGGTCAAGCTGTAAAATAGGCAAATACGCAGTCATTCTACAAGATAATCACGGATAATACACTGACATCATCACGGATAGAGTCTTAAAGCAAATATTACCATTGATTTTTTGCAAGCAATAAAGCGATGGTGTAAGTTTACACATTCCTCGGGGGCCTTGTTTGCCTCTAAACACTGCCTCGGCGTGAGCTTTTCCTAAATAAAAAAAAAAATGGAGTATTAGAAAGCTTTTCTGACACGACAGGTTAAAAAATTAAATGGGAAGTGACAGGAGTTAAATCAAACCTTCCTACAACCATCGCTTTCTAGCAAACAAATTTTAAGATCGGCTCTTAGGCCTCCGCAAGGTGACTTGTCTTCCAGCTGCCATCCCTCCTCACCTCGGTGCGTCATTGCGACCTGGAATACGAATAAAGACAATGTCTTTTTACATTGCATTGGGTTGGCATAGAAATTTGCAGGTTATGTGAGGTCCATACGACAACGTCTTTTGCATTGACACCCATCAAGATAGTGTGACACCAACCGTAACTGACTTACGTAAGCGGCGTGTTCACTAGAGGATCAAATAGGATTCTCTAGCACAGCGAACATACAGCTAAATCTGTAAAAGAGTGTTTGTCTTCACGTACCAACTTCAACTCCCACCCAAACAAGCAGTAGCCGTTCCGTTCTTTTTCTTTACTCGGCAGACAAGGGGGGGGGGGGGACTAGGTTGGGGAGGGAAACCCATACAATTTTGAACAGGCATGGAGAACGCCAGTATATACATGATGATAGTGCGTTCTACGATGGGCTCGTTCTTTGAGTATGGGGATCGGTTTTTCTAGAGGTAAAAACAAACTTCATTATTTTTCGCCCGAACAAGTATTGGGGACGGGATTGATGGTGAGGGTTCTGTTTTCCTCCCTCTGAATTTTGTGGTGGCATGTGTCCTGCTTGTGGCATGCAGGCAAGGGCAAGGAAATGACCGTTTTGCTGATGTTTTGACAAACCTTTTTATTTTTCATTTTACACTCGTTCCTATTAGGGTGCGAGTACTGGACTATTAGACATCTGATTTAAAAAAAAAATTACCAATTCCTAGTTTGCCTCGTAGTTGGTGTACTTGATGATCCAGCCCAGGTAGCTGCCCAGCCGGGTGAAGACCCCCGGCCTGCTCCTGCTGCAGCCGTGGGCGGGCGTCAGCGTGGCCAGCCCGATGACGGTCTTCTTGCCGGCGACGTCCACGGCGAGGGGAGCGCCGGAGTCTCCCTTCAGACAAAAACACGGCCAGCATGTAGTCGGCGAAGTCAGAGAGCAGCAGGCTGGCAGCTGGGTGCTTACCGTGCAGGGACCCTTGTTGATGAGCCCGCCGGTGCAGATGTGCTTGCTGGTGATGGGCAGACCGATGTGGGCGAGTGTGCAGCATAGGTTGGGCACCACCCTGGAGGACAGCTGACGGAGGAGTGGCGACGCGGCGTCGAAGCCGTCGTACGGGTACCCCCAGCCAGCCATGGACACGCTGGCGGCCAGGTAGCCCCTGTTGCCGTCGCTGAGGGTGGGCAGCTCGGCGCCGGTCACCGCTGGCAAGGCGATCAGAGTTGCAGACAGGGATTCGATATTTTTTTAAAAAAAATCGCCATATAAGGCACTCACTCTTCGGGGCGGTGGTGTTGGTGTTGTCGATGTGGCTCTGGATGACACCCATCACGTCGGGGATGAGGGCCAGGTCGGCGGAGCGGAAGGTCTGCAGGTACTCGGGGTGGATGATGGCCAGACTGCCGTCGAGCAGGTAGTAGTCGGCCGGGGTGTTCTGCTGCACCCGGTTCGTGCCCACGTAGATGCGGTACGCGGTGCCCCTGGAAAGAGGAGCAGGCTTTCACCGCGCACGGCACGAATGGTGACGCCGAGCGCCTGCGCGAACCAGGGTAGGCCAGCCCGCACGACACGCGTGCATGCAGACCCCGATTTTGCCTACCCAGCAGGCGCCCCCTGAACGCAAATCGAATGCTTTTCGATTTCGGAGGAGGATCCTGTATTTGCCGTGCGTTATGGAATTTGTGAACGTCGCATAAAAGAGAAATCGGCACGCTGAGTTCCACTCACGACAAGGCGCAGGTGGCCGAGGTGAGGATCCAGGCCACGCTGGTGTTCACCACGGAGTTGTCCGTGCCCCGGACGACGATGCCGGAGCACACGGGCAGCTCCACGTCCACGCCGGCCTGACTGCGGACGGGGCGGATGGCCACCTGGTAGCTGTACGTGCCCACGTCGTTCACTGTGGAGCCACCCGCCATACGCAAGTTGCCGCCCTGGACGTCGGCTAGTCGTGTTTGCGAGACAAAAAAATAAAAAGAAAGTGGTCCAGTTAAGCGGGGGCGTTTCAGGGAGTCACGGCCGAGTGTACTGTTGTAGCCTGCTCTTACCGGCAATGAAGAAGGCCTCGCTGATCTGCGTGGTGCCATCGGAGGAGAGAAGAAGGGGGAGGGGGATATAGCGTGTTAGTTTTTTAAACACGCTAGGTGAGTGAGTAGGGTGAGTGCAGGTAAATAAATCACATTGTAAAAAAAATCACAGGCAGCTTGAAAGAACCTTCACAAGAGACAGCATTTAAAAAAAAATTCAAAACTTGCTTAGAGTCCCATTTTATGGAAGGTGTTATTTTTTTCACCTGTTGTGATTTCTATCCATCGTGATTTATTCTTTTACCTGCAACCTGCACCAACCCCACACCAAAAAAAAAATCACGCTCTGCCCTATCTTACCTGGGCCACAAAGGCCAGCACGGCGAAGCAGACGACTGTCTTGGTCATCATGGCGACGAGTAGTTGAATCCAACTGTTGCCTCGGCCACGGAGGGGCTCCACTTTATACACGTCTTCCCTTATCGAGGGGGCGGCGAGGAGGGCCGCGGGGGCGTGGCCGGGGGAGGCCAGAGATAGCTCAATGCGAAACAATTAGGGCAGCGCGAGTGCATGGGCGTGGCCGGGGCCCACCTCGGGGCCCAGCGGCACCTGCAGGAACCCGCCGCCCGGCTAGTTTCTGGCGCAATGGTCACGTCGGGCCCGGGCCGGACCAGCCGGGTATGGGGGCTAGATAAACGGCATGAAATAGGTGACTCGGTGACTCAGAGACCCCGAAACTGTGTTGACCGGCTGAGGCCGGAACTGCCACACTGAGACGATCAAGGGGAAGAGCCCGGGGGGGTACACAGCCCCTAGGGCTGGTGTGCCCCCAAGTCGGTCATAGGGGGGAGGGGCACATAGTCCGAAGGGCTTGTGTGCCCCCAGGGGAGTACACAGTCCCTGGGGCTGGTGTGCCCGAGGGGGTGCATCACATGGTAAAGTCACTGTACACCCAACGGAATAGTGTCATGTGCACTCACTTCCAGTCCCTTCCCAATCATTCCAATCACCAGACACCGAAATGATTTCGAAAAAAAGCGAGGAAAAGACGGCTGATGGTCTGTTGACCGTTGGTAACAAAACCTATATCGTCCCGGCTTCCGCCAGGACCCCTGCCTTCAACTTCGGTGATCTTACGGGAACCGGTGCTTTACGGCGGTGCTTTACGGCTGCTAGTTGGCCCCGGGACACAGCACTAGAACCCGCTACCCGGCTTGCGCCGGACGGATCTCCCGGCAACCCCTAGCCCGCGCTACTGCGCGAGGCCCCCTCCGCTAACCACGGCCTCCGGGACTCCATTATACTGTAGTGCCCTTCAACCGCAGTCTGGTTTGGCCCCACTCATCGTGGGAGTCCGCCCCTGCGAAGATTTGGAGGATATAGGTTCCCTTCGTACACGGCCGAAGCCGCTGTACTCTACTCGCTACGTACCGAGTAGCGGCATGTCCGCACCTGCCAGATTCAGAGAGAGGAAAACAGAAGCTTCGAACCCTAGAAGCTCTGCACATCTCCCGAGTCTCCCCCCGGGATTGCTCCCGAGGCACAGAACGCCCCCCCGGGCGGGACCCTCGAATCTAGGGAATTGAACCCTAGACCCTCGGGACCGGGGGTTTGTGCCGGCGGCGCCTTAGCCCGCACGGTCGCTTGGACAGCCATACCGACGCTACTTTCGACAGTATATTTTAGCCACTGTCCTCCGAGCAGCGTCACAAGAAAAAGTTGAGCGACCGGCAAGATTTGAACCACAGACCTGTCGGTTTCCGACCGGCCCACTAACCCATGCGGCTACCGAGCCACGGTGTTGTTCGCTGCGCTCCCGGCAATCTAGCTCCACAGAGTAGAGCTGAACATCGAGAGAAAAAAATCTGGGGGCGGAGGCAAGAGTTGAACCCGGGACACCGTCCGTTTGAAAACAGCGCCTCAACCGGTACGGCTAACGTACCACGATACCAATTGTCCGAAGCTTCCGGGACAACATAGGTTTTCCCGGCGGAAGCCGGGACGACATAGGTTTTGTCAACAGCGGTCAAACATGCCATCAGCCGTCTTTTCCTCGCTTTTTTTCGAAATCATTTCGGTGTCTGGTGATTGGAATGATTGGGAAGGGACTGGAAGTGAGTGCACATGACACTATTCCGTTGGGTGTACAGTGACTTTACCACGTGATGCACCCCTCCGGCACACCACCCCTAGAGATGTACCCCATACGCCCGGACCCCTTTATGATTCCGAAAAATACCATTTTGAGTACTTTGACGTAATTTTAATTTTTGAAATTGGACGAACATTTTGGATATTTAGTGCTTCAAATTTACCCCTATCAGTTCTTTTGGAATTTGTTTCAGTGTACTTTGTTGCCAGGCAGAAATGAAGAGCTGCGCCTGCACCGCTCTGTATGCACAGGGCTTCGGCCCAGTGCTGAGGGTGCCGTGTGCCCCTCCGGGAACTCGGATTATCACCGTGGCTGTCTCGTCCTTTCTTCCTCCTGTTATGGCCGAGGTTCCGCTCGGTGTGGACACATGCATGTGTGTTTGAGGGTCGAGTGAAACAAACGCCGAAATTGCCCTGATTCCCATTTTATTCGCCAAACGCCTCACTCGCCGGAGCGGTAATAACGCTGCGGGCACTAGGCCTTCTGCTCGGGGTCGTAGTTGGTGACCTCCTGGATCCAGGACAGGTAGTCGCCGAGGCGGGTGAACACGCCGGGCTTGCCCCTGCTGCAGCCGCTGGTGGGCGTCAGGGTGGCGATGCCGACGACGCGGGGGCCGCTGGTGCTGCCACCTACAGCTCCGCTCTTGATGCTGGCGGGCACTGCGATCAGCGGCGCGCCGGAGTCTCCCTGCGCGCACAAAGTCAGATTTCAAACAATTTTTTTTTTAATTTTCGTTTTTAATTTTTTTTAAAAATTCTTGCACTGGTCGTTAGGAAGGTATTTGTAGACGTTACCGTGCATGGTCCCTTGTTGGGCAGCCCGGCCGTGCACATGTGGCTGCTCTTGATGGGCAGACTGATGTGTCGCACAGCGCAGTACCAGTTGGGGACGACCCAGGAGCTCAGCTGGCGCAGGCTCGGCGACGGCCCGCTGAACACTGTGCATTTCCAAATCGATACTCATCGATCATGAAATCGATACGTCCCACCGCCGCCCTAAGCCTACCGTCATTCGGCTGTCCCCAGCCCGCCATGGTGACCGTGTTGACGAGGAAGCTCTTGGCGGCGTCGTTCACGTTGGCGAGGACGGCGGCGGTGATCCCTGGGCGGCGGAAAGCGCAAAACGAGCAGATTCAAAACCAACCCGAATGATTCGAATCATTACCCAGCTCTGCACTTGAGCCGCCTGTCGCCACTGACGTTTGGGTGACTCCGTCTCCACGATGGACGTGGGGATGAGGGCCAGGTCACCCGTCAGCTGGGTGGTGCGGTACTCTTCGGTGACGGTGATGGTGGTCAGGTCGGTGACTGTGTCGTCGGGCGTCTGCGTCGTGATCTTCTTGACGCCGGCGTACAGCTCGAAGGTGGTCCCCCTGAGATGAATAAAAAGAAAAATTGTAGGAAAATCGTGAAACAAAAATGGATGATTTTTTATTTTTTTGAAATCTTGTTGTTGTCGAATTTTTCATCGTCAGGCCTGCGCTAGTACCGCTGGTACTCACGAGAGGGCGCAGTGCGCTGAGGTGAGCACGTAGTACTTGTCCACCCAGGCGGCCGCGGCGTCCTGCTGGCGGCCCTTGATGAGCACGCCAGAGCACACGGGGGCTCGCGTCGACACGCCGTTCAGCATGTACTTGGGCTGGATGGCCACCATGAAGTTGTAGGCCGTGGCCTCCGTCACAATGTCTCCGCCCACCATGCGGGTGTCCAGCTCGTCCAAGTCTGCGCCAGAAATCGAGTGTTGTCGTGGTTGCTTTTTATAAAGTTGGCAGTAACGGTAACAACTCGAATGAGCTGTTTGAAATGCCTGGGTAAATTACGTACTTGCGTATTCCAGACCGTTGTCCAGGTTGATTTCGCCGTCCACCTGTCACAAGTGGGGAGAAGAACTTGGCGTAAAATAACCAGAGCCTCATCGCGATATTTTAGGGGCGGATTCATGAGTTGGCGGGCAGTGGCTGCGGGTGGCGCCGTGGGTGGCGCTCGGTCGCAGCCGGGAGCGCCTGCGAACTCAGGGTAGGCCAGCCCGCCGAACAGGCCGGCCCGGCGGTTGGCCTATCCCACCCCTGAGCGTCCCTCCGCGCCGAAGCCGCGGATACCAAACCCAGCAAATAAACCCAGAAAAAAAAATTGTTTGTTTGTGTTCACAGTCTTACCTGTATGCTGGCGGCGGCTACCAGCGCTAACCCCATCCCCAGCAGGGCGACGAAGACCGACATCTTGGTCATGGCCAAGAGGCGTGAGTGCAGCGGGCTGGACTCGACTTGGGCACTCGACTGTGTCTCACCGTCCAGGCCCTTTCCCCTTATATACCCAAGCGGAGGGACAGCGCCAAGGGTTATCGCAGGATGGCCTGGAGTAAAATCAGAGGAAAGTGCGAACGGATGGAGCAGGGCGGAGCAGGGCGGAGCAGGGCGGAGCATGGGGCGTGGGCCGGGGAGCGGGGAATTTCTCACACCGACGAGGCGACATCGATAGGAATAACCTCCAAAAATGGATTGGAGCAATAATTTCGGAT
The DNA here is from genome assembly GCA_038380765.1 of Odontothrips loti. Classification (NCBI taxonomy): domain Eukaryota; kingdom Metazoa; phylum Arthropoda; class Insecta; order Thysanoptera; family Thripidae; genus Odontothrips; species Odontothrips loti. The sequence continues at coordinate 13,326,427 of CM076249.1, forward strand.
TGCAGAAAGTTTCGAAAAGTCCTCAATGGTTTTGTTTTTGTTTTTTAATTAATCAACTCGGCGCAGTGCTGTTTCCGATGAGCGCTCTGTGGCGGCGAACATCAATCGCCAAATCCCGAGAAAAGCACAGTCGGTAAACATTGAGTGGCCGATCCTTTTCGTCATGAGTGCACTTTGGAGTGAACAAAAAGTATCATGACAAGTGTGTGCACTGCAAGGAATGTTTGCGTATAGTTACGTACAAGTCCGACTATTTAAAGTTATTGGGTTGGAACTTCTAGCTCTGTACCCAGACCGGACGCACTATCTGCCACAGGTCCCATCCATTAGCGCTACCCGAGGGTACCACGGGAAGGGGTACTCAGACCAAAGATCCGGTCCGATTTTCGTCCTGTCCTGCAATCGGGTGGACATCGGCGAGTCAGCGCAATAGGGCGAGATAAGAAAGGTGGGCGGGTACCAGCGGGTACCGACCGAGTGTATGACCCAGTGTATGATCCGAGGGGCACACTAGTTTTGAAAATTTGTACAGTGACTGATATACCATGTGACTAGATGTAACTGGAGAGAGAGTGGACGGAATTCCTGAAAGAGACTGGAAAGCGAGGTTCTCTTCATGCACAGATGCTACAGTGTAGGAAGCATCGGACGATTGGTATCGTGGTACGTTAGCCGTACCGGTTGAGGCGCTGTTTTCAAACGGACGGTGTCCCGGGTTCAACTCTTGCCTCCGCCCCCAGATTTTTTTCTCGATGTTCAGCTCTACTCTGTGGAGCTAGATTGCCGGGAGCGCAGCGAACAACACCGTGGCTCGGTAGCCGCATGGGTTAGTGGACCGGTCGGAAACCGACAGGTCTGTGGTTCAAATCTTGCCGGCCGCTCAACTTTTTCTTGTGACGCAGCTCGGAGGACAGTGGCTAAAATATAATTTCGAAAGTTGAGTCGGTATGGCTGTCCAAGCGACCGTGCGGGCTAAGGCGCCGCCGGCACAAACCCCCGGTCCCGAGGGTCTAGGGTTCGATTCCCTAGATTCGAGGGTCCCGCCCGGGGGGCGTTCTGTGCCTCTGGAGAAATCCAGGGGGAGACTCGGGGGATGTGCAGAGCTTCTAGGGTTCGAAGCTTCTGTTTTCCTCTCTCTGAATCTGGCAGGTGCGGACATGCCGCTACTCGGTACGTAGCGAGTAGAGTACAGCGGCTTCGGCCGTGTACGAAGGGAACCTATGTCCTCCAAATCTTCGCAGGGGCGGACTCCCACGATGAGTGGGGCCAAACCAGGCTGCGGTTGAAGGGCACTACAGTATTATGGAGTCCCGGAGGCCGTGGTTAGCGGAGGGGGCCTCGCGCATTGGCGCGGGCTAGGGGTTGCCGGGAGATCCGTCCGGCGCAAGCCGGGTAGCGGGTTCTAGTGCTGTGTCCCGGGGCCAACTAGCAGCCGTAAAGCACCGGTTCCCGTAAGATCACCGAAGTTGAAGGCAGGGGTCCTGGCGGAAGCCGGGACGACATAGGTTTTGTCAACAACGGTCAAACATGCCATCAGCCGTCTTTTCCTCGCTTTTTTTCGGCGGAAAGGACTGGAAGTGACTACACATGACACTATTCCGTTGGGCTTACAGTGACTTTACTATGTGATGCACCCTTCGGTATGACCGCATCGGATGAGAAAGCTATGAAAAAACTGTTTCTTTCATGTTTTTGTTGCTAGGAAAAGTCTCACAAAATTATCAAAAATAGAACCGCGAGCGAATCTTGAGAGAGAAGTGTCCGATTTCTCCCTAAGGCAAGGACTAAAAGATAACACAGAAACAGGTTTTTTTTTTCGTGTTCTAAAATCTTTATTTCAATCATGTTTTTCAAGAACAACAAAAGGTCGTTTACAACGTAAAAAAGAATAAATATAATGTTTATTTACAAAAACTCACCTATATGAATATTGCAAACACGCACAGCGTTCACTATGCGTATTATTTCATAGGGATCACAAAAGAGGGATTTTGAGGCCGATTCACACAGTCACGCAAAATAGCATTCATCTCTGCAAACAGGCTTTCGCACAACGAAATCTTTGTACCTCTACGTATGATTAGCAAATGAATTGATTAGTCACGCGACTCTTATCAGTGGCCGTTATCTCGAAACATAAACTCTGCCATGCATTTTTCTTACTGTAGAAATAAACAAGTGTGAAACAGTCGTACGCACACCAGCTTTCCTGCCCCACTACCCTTGCTTAGTGACCAGTATTCTTAGAGGTTATCAGGAGGCGATGTGAAATATAGTGATTTGGTGGTCAGCGACGTTGATTTATTTCTCGCCGAACTTGGGAAGGAAGACGGTGTCCAGCGCCTTGCCGAACGCGCTGCCGACATTGTCCACGGCCCGGTCCGCCTCGCCGAGGGCCGTCTTGGCCTTGCCAGTGGCCGCCTCTGAGGCTCCCTTGACGCCTCCGAGCACGGCTCCAACCTTCTCACCCGCCGCGGTCCTCGCCTGGTCGGCCAGGCCAGCAGCGGCGCCTGCGGCTGAGGCCGCTCTCTCGGTGGCCGCGCCCAGGACGGCGCCCACCGCGTCAGAGGCTGCGGTCCTCGCCGCGCTGGCTCTCTCGGCGGCCGCCCCCAGGGCGCCGCTCACCGTCTCGGAAGCGATACCGGCGGCACCGGTCAGCGCAGCGCCCACCTTCTCTGAGGCCGCGGCTCTGGCGTCGCCGATGGCGGCTCCGGCCTTCTCCGCGGCAGCGCCAGCGGCAGTCTTGGCCTCGCCGAGGACGGCGCCGACCTTCTCGCTGGCGGCTGTCTTGGCGTTCTCGGCTGCGGACTTGGCCGAGCCGATTGCTCCGGTGACGGCATCGGTGGCGGCTGTCTTGGCGTTCTCGGCTGCGGACTTGGCGGTGCCGATGGCTCCGGTGACGGCATCGGTGGCGGCTGTCTTGGCGCTCTCCGCGGCTGACTTGGCGGTGCCGATGGCTCCGGTGACGGCATCGGTGGCGGCTGTCTTGGCGCTCTCCGCCGCCGACTTGGCGGTGCCGATGGCGGCCGTCACGGTTTCCGTGGCCGCAGTCTTTGCGTTCTCCGCCGCGGTCTTGGCGCCGTCGGCTGCGGACTTGGCGGTCTCCACCGCGGCGTTGACTTTCTCGGCCGCCAGCAGTTTGGCGCTGTCCGCTGCCGACTTGGCGTTCTCCGCCGCCGACTTGGCCGTGCCTACAGCAGAGCTGACCGTGTCAGCGGCGGCGTTCTTAGCGTCGCTCAAAGCGGACCCGGCCTTCACCGTGGCGGACTTGGCCTCCCCGAAGAGGGAGGTGACTGTGTCGGTGGCAGCGGACTTGGCGTTGTCTGCGGCGGACTTGGCGTCCCCGAAGAGGGAGCTGACTTTGTCGGTGGCAGCGGACTTGGCGTTGTCTGCGGCGGACTTGGCGTCCCCGAAGAGGGAGCTGACTTTGTCGGTGGCAGCGGACTTGGCGTTGTCTGCGGCGGACTTGGCGTCCCCGAAGATGGAGCCGACCCTGTCGGTGGCGGCGGTCGCTGCACCCCCGAGGGCGGTGCCGGCGCGCTCGGCCGCCAGGACAGCCTCGCCGGCCAGCTTGCCCGTCTTGTCGCTGGCGGAGGCCAGGAGCCTCTCGTTCTCGCGCGTCAGGACCGTCACCTTCTCCTCGTACTTGCCCTTAAGGTCATTGAAGAGCTTCATTTGCGTCTCGTACTCGTCCTTGAGCTTGGCGTTCAGGGTGGCCTGCAACAGAAACAAGTCGGAAGTGGCGTTAGTGGCGGCGGGCGCGGCAAGGGGGTCGGGGAAAGACTAGGCGGAGCAGCGGCAGCAGCGCGCAGCTCCCTAGAAGTGGGTTACTCTCTAGGGGTTACTGGAGTGGACACACAGACTAGAGGCTAGGGGAGGGGGAGGGGAGCCTGACGGCCTTTTCATTTTATTCAAGTATCGCACGGAGTCATTATTTGTCCGGTACATTACACCACGGATGTACATTTGGACTTCGTTATGTTTGTTTAGAGAGAGAAGAAGACGTTGATTAGATCGGAATTGTTAAACACACACGCACACATTAAATTCTAGAGACGTTAGAACACGGCAAACGGTAAGAGGCAAACGCATTGATCGCCGTTGTCACGCCCGTGAGGTTAGACAACACTTTGCGCGGCGCAGCGATGAGTGTTGCCTACCGCCGTGACATTGTGATAACAAATCTTACTACGTTACACACGAATATGTGGGAGAGAGGAGGAGAGGAAGAGGGGGGGGGGAGAAGTAATTATCTCGAGATGACAAAACATGCGGCATAAAATCCGACGAGAAAGGCCGTCAAAGTTTACTGTTCGTATTTGAACTAGATCGGGGCACTCTGGCTGTTATAATGATTATGCTCTGAAGCGAGTTCATCGGCCTGCCATTGTGCCAGAAAAAGCGACACGACACACGACCCGGGACTGATGATTAACCAAGGTATTCGAGCGCTGCTCACAACGTGAGGAGGGCATGGGGGTTGTGGGGGAGGGGGTAGTGGTGGTGTTCTGCGCGCTGCGCCCCTCCTACCGCCTTGTCAACGCGAGTCGTCATCAGCTGCTGCCGCTCCCGCTCGTTGGCCAGCTTGCCCTCCATGGAGCCCATGTCCTCCTGGAGGTGGGTCACCTCCATGTTGCGGATGTCGAGGAGGCTCTTGGTGATGGAGAGCACCTCCTTGACGGACGCCACCTGTAACGCGCGCGTCGGCGAGGGAAAACACATGACAAACTGCCGGAGAGACTTCCTGGAGATGGAGGAGGAGAAGGCACAAGATTGGTGAGTGATGGAAATGGGAATGGGGGAGGCAGCGGCTGCGGACGACGTCCGACATATTGTTGTGCGCCGGGACCGGCTGGGACCGTGAGCTGACGGCGAGGCGATGCCACAGATAGCGACGTAGAGGCACGGAGGAGAGGAGGTCTTTGATAACAGAGAAACAGAAGCAGGCACATCCGCTGTCCGCTGCAGCTGACCGGACCGGACCGGACGGTGAGTAGCTGCTACCGGAAGGCGATCGGAAAGTTTCCGGAAATCAATGACAATTTGCCAAAACCACATCCGCCTACTTTGAGCCCGAGCGAAGCGGGGTGCACTCTTCATCGCCTATTCCGCTTTTTTTCATTAATCTATTTATTAATTTATTTTTTTTACAACGAAACAGAAATCAACGCACTTTGGTTTACCCCTTCAGGTCAGGACAGGATTGGAGGTGAAAGTTAATCACTCCAGCCCCCAGTGGTAAAACTACCAAGTAAACACTCGGGCGTCACAGAACCACACAGAACGTGACGTCTGCAATTTGTCATCCTCGTCACGGCGTTTCCGGGAAGGCGTCGTGACGAGAGAAGGGGCTGCAGGTGTATGAGTGTCGGTGGGGTGTGCAGGTGCGGGTGCAGGTGCGGGTGCAGGTGCAGGCCGTGGAGGCCGTGGAGGCCGTGCGGCACACATAGGCACCGCGGCCACGGCACGGCGGCACAGCCCAGCGTCTCGTCCACGCGGACGGAGGCGGTGATGCGGCGGCAGCAGCGGCAGCCGCGACAGCAGCGGCAGCAGCGGCAGCAGCGACAGCAGCGGCAGCAGCGGCCGTGTTATCAGCCTTTCGGCCCGTTTAGCCAGTTGTCAAGTGACGGAGCAGTCGGTGCGACGCGACACGCCAACGTGCTCACCACCGCCGCCCCGACCCAACCCGCCCTTACCCGCCCATGTCTGTGAGTAGTAGCCGTCGTGGTGGCCGTGATGGTGGTGGTGGTGGTGGTGGTGGTGGTGGTGGCCGCACGCACCCCCTCCCCCCTCTCCCCTCCCCCTTTCCCCTCCCCGCTCCCCCGAGGACGCCGGCGTGCGAGGCCGCCACCGACCACTACCAGCCGACCTCGGCGGCAGTGCGTGTTGCTGCAACCCCGAGAGCCGAGGGGGTGGGAGTGGTCACTTGGAAAGCCGGCGTGCACATTCGATGAGTGAAAGCCCTCGAGGGCGACGAGGAAGTTATCGAATGAGGAAAGATGGCGGCTGTCGGCCTCTGTGTGGAAGTCAGGTAGAAAAAGTGACAGAAACCGAAGTGTAAGTTGGCAAAAGTGACACAGAAGTGATGAGTGGATGAAAGTGACGCCAATCGAAGTGGGAGTGAAGGAGTGTCCACCCGTATCCCGGCCCAGCCCGGTCCCGCCTACGCTGTACATACCCTCAGGCAGGCCTGGCAGGCCAAATAACGCGATTAATGACCCTAAACGCGTCGCGACGGTAGGCCACGCATTCCACGCGCGTTCGGAATCCTCTTAAACGCAGGGCAACACTACGGCATATCCACTATCGCTATCACGCCGCGGGTTCGGGTTATCAGATAAGACGGCCCGACATAAGTATACAGCGCTTCGAGCGCTGAGCTGACGCTGACGTCACGGCCAGAGGCTTTCCCACACCGCGGTACTCATCAACTTCCCGCTCTGCTTCTCCTCCCGCAGGGTATCCCGCGGCGCCCCTCCTACGAGGGAGCCGTCAGCGCGGCCCCGGCCCCGGCTCCGGCACCCGGAGCGCCCTGGCGCAGGTTCTCCGTGATAGTGTGCCCGCGGCAACGCTTCCCGCTGCAGATGCTGGACGCCCACAACGTCGGCACCTGCGCCTTCTCGGACCACACCCACCACCACAACGGCCCCCACCGACCGCACCGGCACGGGGTAAGTGAGATGACAGTAAGCGCTCTTAAAATTTATGAAATGTTTCGTAATTATACGCGATGTTTTAGTCAATCTAAGGAAAAATCGAGGTGTTTTTTCCCCTGTTAGGAAAAACAGCGCGGCCCATATCGCTGTACCCCGCGCAGAGCGCTCAGGCGGGGTAGTGCCGCTACGAAAACATTTCCACTCAGCGCCACGGCCACTGCCGAGCTTCCCTGAAGGCCTGACGGGCGGGACCTTTGGCCGTGGCCAGTGGTCATGACATAAGAACATGTGCGCAACACCAGACCTGAAGGTTACTACAGACGCGGACCTCTCACTCTGTTGCAGGAGGCGCTGCTCTTCGACGGCCGGCTGCTGGGGCACCAGAAGGCTGTCGCCTACGGGGACCGCTCCCGGCACGACCAAGGCCTCGGCCATGCCGCCTACCGCGAGGCGATGGAGTCGCCCTCCCCGACCGCGTCCCTGTGGTATCCCCAGGGGCCCACGCGGGTACCGCCCCTCAAGGGCCATCTGGGCCACGTCGGGGGGCCTCTAGGGCCGGCCGCGGACCGCCAAGGACCGGGCCGGCTGCCCCTGCCGCTGCCCCTGCCACTGCCGGCGCTGGAGCCGGCGGAGCAGCACTCCAGCGCGCCCACCCCCGGTGCCCCCGGTGCGTGGATGCCGACCGCGCGTAGGCTGCTGCTGGAGCCCGCCCCCCGCAGGATGTCCGTGAGGAGCGCGCCCTACGGCGGGCCCGCGCTCAGGGCGCCGGGCTCCGCGTTCCACCGCGTCGAGCGCGGCCTGCCCGACAGCCTGGTTGCGCCCTACTACGCGGAATTGGTCTACGGCATGCCCGTATTCGGCGGCCTCGTCCTGCCCCTGGAGGCGCCCCCTCCCCTCCGGGCGTCCTCCGTTCAGCCCCTGCCGCTGCCGCCGCCGCCGTCCGTCCCCCGGCCCCACGTACTGCGGGTGCTGCGGCCGGAGGAGCTGGAGCTGAAGGTGCCCGCGCTGGCCAAGCTACCCCCGGCCCTGCCCGCGGCCCTGCCCGCGGCCCTGCCCGCCCCCGACGCGCCCTCCGCCGCCACGGCCGAGGAGGATGCCGCACCACCGGCCACCGAGGCCGCCGCCGAGGCCACCGCCGAAGACGGCAAGGAGGCGGCCAGCCCGGGCCGAGAGAGCGCGGCGCCGGCCCACAACGGCGACCCCAAGATGCCGAAGCCCACGCCGCCAGCCAGGCCGGGGACGTCCACAGCCGTCGAGCCCCTGACGCACAAGAGCGGAGCGGCTGCGGCCGAGAAGAGGGCCAACAAGCGGCAGTGGCTGCTGCGGGTCGTCCGGGAGAACTTCAACGAGCAGATCGGGCTGCTCGTGGAGAGGTTCGTGCGGCGGCCGCGGCACGACAAGAGCGTCCGCAGGGTGCCCGGCATCGGCAGGAAGGTGAACGTGAACCTGCAGGAGTTCTGGAAGCGCAGCTCCAACCAGGAGAGGCACATGAAGGTGAGTAAACGCGGGACCAGCCCTCCGGCCTCCGGCACACCCTACACGCCTTGTCCTCACTGCCCGTGTACGCCCTGTTTCAGACCAAGGACCTGCTCGGCATGTACAGCGACAGCGGCATGGACTGGAAGGCCTTCCAGAAGTGGCTGACCAAGGACCTGCAGTTCATGCCGTCGTGCGCCAAGCTGTGCGCGCTCAGCCTCGACATCTACCAGCGGTACTGGAGCACGGACTGGGACGACAGCACCGGATGACAGCGGGGCCACCGGTGGCCCCCGCGGCCCCCAACCCCCGAACCTGACAGTCGGCCACCCCGGTGTGTCCAGAAGCCTCGCTGCGGACAGCGGTGCACGGAGCGAACGACCCTCGACGACTAGATGGAAGACATGCGTCTCAGAGTGCCGAAAGGAACGCCCATCGCGTCGCGGGCCTCGTCGCCTAACGGGACGTTCAGGCGTCGCGTTCATGTTGTACGTCCGGATTCCCTCCGACCTCGATCCGCGAACGGCGATGTCAAGCGCCTGCAAGCCCCAGGGTAGGCCAGCCCGCACGACACGCGTGCCGCATAAGTCGCGGTTGCCTACCCGTCAGGCGCTTGCGCTTCATGGATGATTCGGAAGTTCCCAGTGCGAAGATTAGGGGACGCACAAATCGTTTCGCGCCTGTGCCTAGCGCTTCTGCCCTTGTATCCATCGCCTGTGATTGATGTGGAACGCACAAAACTATCCCTGGGAGCCAAACGTTTTCCCCACTCCAACTGAGAAGCCGATACTCCAAGCTCGCTCGACTTGGAACCCTCAGTGGGTGGGGTGCCGACGCTGCAAGCAAAGCAACGCGCAGAAACAAGAACGTTTGACCCACATATATTGTGAGACTGAACTCTAGTCAACTGGTAAAATAAAGACTGACCTTCTTCGTACCAGCAGAAGAGGGAAATATATTGAATACTGGCTCAATGTTAATACATGTCCTTTGTTTTTGTCCGTGGTGACTCCTTCGCCCCCGTGCTCACCTGGTTCTGCAAGGCCTTGATCTGCTCGTCCTGCTTCGCCGTCAGCTCGTCCCTCTCCCTCCTCCTGTCGTTGGCTGCTGCCAGCTGCGTGGTCAGATCTGCGCCTGCAGAGGAGAGACACCGCATTGGACTAAAGCCGTTCAATACTAGAAATTATCTGACCATGAGTGGGTTGCTCACGTTTGGCGTCCGCGTCCTTGACGGCCTGCTTGGTCACGGCGAGCTCCTTCTCCAGCTGCTGCAGGTGGTTCTTGTAGTTCTCCCGCTCCTCCGTTCGCAGCTGGTGACAGCGGGGTGGCAGGGAGCGCGAAGATTAGGAAAGTGGAAATGTTGAAAGAGCTGATATTTAAACCCACGGCAGTAATTTTGTACAATCACCAGCTTGCTGAGATTGCCAGAGACTGCCCGGGGTTCAAATACCGGCTCTGGAGGTGGCGCAGAGCCAGCCTCCGCATCGGCTCTCACCTGCAGCTCCCGCTCGAGCTTGGCGACGGTCTCGCTGAGGTCCTTGACGGGCGCGGCGGGCACAGCAGCCACGGCGGGCACGACGGGGCCCTGGCTGGCCAGCACGGCGGCGGCCTCCTCCAGCTCCTTGACGCGCTGCTCCAGCTCGGCGGCGCGCTGCCGCAGCCGCTGCAGCTCCTCCTCGTTGCCGGCCGCGGCAGCGCCGGGCGCAGCAGCCGCTGCCGCCGCATTCCCGCTGCTGCTATTGCCCCCGCGCTGCAACCAATCACAACGCAGCCCGTTTAGGTCTAAAAAGCGGGAGATTCGAAGCGGCAGGGCGGCGGCATACGAGTGCACTCGGACGTCGTTCAGGTCACCGGAGGTGGAGACGCGACATTATTTTTTTTTTTTTCGGTTCAGAATCACAGCGACAGAACGGAAATTAAAAGCGCACACGTGGGCGTGTGCATCCTGCTGTATCCTGCTGCGGACTTACCGACCGTCCTGCTAGCCAGCATGACTCCGTGCCACTCCGTGCACTACCAACTATGCGACACGCGCGCCAACACTGCAGGCCGCATGCATACCAACACACTGCCAACAACACTACTGCGACACAAGGCGAAAGCAGACACACTCACACGCACACACCCACCACAGGTCAGCGAGCCACGGCGTGGCAGTTGACACCAGCTCTGTGTGTGTGTGTGTGTGTGTGTGTGTGTCTGTGTATGTGTATGTGTGTGTGTGTGGTGAGAACTGTGGCCACTGCGATCACGTCGCATGAACCATCCCGTAGTTCCGTGGGGTGCACACTAGTGCACGCTAGTGCACACTTAGTGCACACGAGACGGCCTCCTGCTGCCAATAAGCAGTACACTCTATTAACGACACCGCGGCCAGACGCTGCTCGCTGTTTGTGCGCAGGAATTAGGGGTCACGGCAGCTATAAAGCTGTGACGGGGACAGGGGCACGGGGCACGGGGCACTGGAGGTCATCGTCAGGCGCAGCATGTGTGTGCGCTGGGGTCGTATGTGCATGAAACACAGGGCAGGGACAAATGGAAGCTCGCATTCCCACGCGGAAGCACTGGTATTTGAACCCGGAGCATTTCGCGTATCGCGCATCCGCAGGGTATCCAGAGTGGTGTACAAGAGGATGCAGAGAGACTACAGCCGGTGCCTGGCCGAGGCCGGGACCGACGCGGCACCAGTTGCGGCCGTCTGGCCGAGGCGGGAGGAGGCTGGGCCCCTGCCTCGGTGTGTCTGCCAGACTGCCAAACGGCGAAATGGCGCTGCTATGGCACGTCCGCGGTCCGCGCCAAAATAGTTCGAGAAGCGTGGTGTGTGTGTGTGTGTGTGTGTGTGTGTGTGTGCAGCGCGGCGCGGCGGTGACGACACTGGGTCGGATGTATTTCCTGGGGAGAGACTGAAAGAATCGCGGTATATACGGGGTGTGAAAAACTGGAAAGTTTTCGGCCTGGGATTGCGCGATGGTGGAACGTCGATTCACGTCGAGAACTAGAACCAATCGGTCCGGCATCAGGTGTCTACTGGGGCCGCCTGCAATCAGCCGGGTAGGCAAACCCGCCGACCACGGCTGCGTAGCAGATTGCCTACCTCACATGGGCTTCTTTGTAAAAAATCTTTTTTTTTTCGCGTTAGATCTAAGTATATTATTTTTTCTTCGGAAAATTGTGAAGTAGAACTGTGAAATACAAGTTTTTTTAATTATTTTTTTTTTTTTGGAGGCCGGGTTATATTATCCGCGGGGGGTTGAGCTCGAACGTCATCGCTGCGAATACACGCCTTGCTGCCCCTCCGCCTACGAGGCCTCCGCATTCCGCCGCTGGCCCAGGCCATGTGGCGGTCACGCGCCCACCCCGACGGCGCGTCATCGTCATCCTCTGCCGTCCGCCTCCCTGCCAAGCTCAACCTCGCCGTCAACGTCAACCCCGCCAACTGCAGCCAGCAGCACCGCGGCAACGAGGCGTCGTGCGTCCCGCCGGGGGCGGCGAGATGCGTGATTTGGCCACTCTTTACATCTCGCGTTTGTTCGCCTAGTTCAGCGGGGGGCTCGGCGGGGCAGAACAGGGGGCGGGGGAGAACAGGGGGCGGGGGAGAACAGGGGGCGGGGGGGGGGAGGCTGCGATCCGCGGCCGCGGCTATTTTGGGGAGTGCGGGCGCCGTTAGTCTGCATCCGATAAAAGACACCAACTGCGGAAGGGAGTTCTCCCCTCTCTGTCACTCCCGCTGTGCGTGTCTGACGTGGGGAACCGGAGGGAGGGAGACGGAGAGAGAAGTGTGAGTTCGGAGGCGCCGCTCCTTGGGGGCTGCCGGCTGCCGCTGCTGCTGCTGCTGCTGCTGCTGCTGCTGCTGCTGCTGCTGCTGCTGCTGCTTCACAGAACCGCCGGGCGGGGCGGCGCGGCGCAGCGGAGCAGCGGCACTCGTAACACGTGACGCGACGCGCCGTTTACAGGACTGCGACCTTTCGCGGACCAATCCGAGACCGCGCCAAATGCAGACCGACTCAACTAAAGTATTGAAATCAGCGATTCATCTTTACTCTCTAGACCACAAGAAGCTCGCCTGCCGCCACAATGCAACACAACAAGCGTCACATAAATGCGCACACAAACCCTCCCCAACCCCCTCCCTCCACACACACACACACACACACACACACACACACACACACCACACAGACCCATGCAATGAACGCCAGCCCAGAGGTCTCTGAACTTTCTACTGCTTTTTGGTATTCTGAATCTGATCATTCAGCACAGCGAATACGGCGGATGGTGGCCCTCGGTATAACCTGAGCCGACTTCACACCTGTAGCCGGCAGAGGTCTGCAGGCGGTCGGTCGAGGCGATCCGTCTCCGATCGCCTGCCTTGGAGGCTCGATCGCCTGCTCAGACTCGCTTGTGCGAGTGAGACAGGTGTAGCTGGGTGCCGAACGGACGGGCGACAGGCAGCGGGCTCTCTGGCACAGCAGTGGTAGCCGGTGGCGGCGGTGGCTCCGCTGACATGAGCTGTATACATACAGCAGCATCGCACCCCATCCCATAGCCTCTACCAGCCAAGGGGTCCCTCACTCGTAAAGTGTACCACGAATTATAATCAGAATTCGATTTATTTTTTTCTATTTTTTTCCGTGATGCATTTCTGATTTTGACTTTGGCTATAAAAAAAAATCTAAATGTTTCTGGTTTTTTTTTGGCGACTTGTTTCTGATTTATTCTTTTTTGGAGGGTGCACATTGACTTTTTTGAGTGAGGAACCTCTCGGGCACAGGCAAGGGAGTGCGGCGCGCAGCCTCCCAGGCCAAGTGGAGCACAGCAGGAGTAGTGTGGGTGCCAGGTGCCCCACTAACAGGTAAGTCACACCCGTCACACCCGGCCTGCTCTGCGCAGCTCTGCGCCAAGCCAAAGCGTCAGAGACCGAGAGCACGTCCGCACGGCCGCAAACCTTGCCGGCGGCACCGGCATGACAGCGGACCCGAAACGCCGGCAGCCCGCACACCCACGCACTAATGCTTATGAACAATGCGTTATGCGTGAATGATGGCCTCCGAAACGTACGGAAGCTGTGAATTTCTATGGGTTACTCTGTGGATGAAAATTCAATTCGTTGCTAACGTACGTTTGAGAATAGATCATTATTAATGAACAAAATTCTACACAAGTACTTGTGGTGCGTCAATTTTGGCCACCGGAACAGAAAAGAATGAAACGGAAAACGCTGCAATGCGCAGGTGAGTCACAGATACCAAAACCTGGGCACCATAATATGCTGAAACATTTTGATCTCGGCACTGAAATTTTATCATGAGGGGCGTCCATTGTTTGGTGTTGAGCGCTCAAACTTGTTTCCCGATGCGGTCTCGCTTCGGTACCGTCGCCTCCGTTGGTGACTCTGGTGACAACTCCCGGCTCCTGGTTTCTCGCTAGTGCATGCAGGCAGGCAGCCACAGGCAGCTGCAGGCAGCCTAGAGCAGCAGGCAGCAGCTTAATGCTCCATTCAGCAGCACGGCCACGGCCCCCGGCCGCCCAGCCCAGCCCCGGCTGCAGCCCCGCTATACCCCGGCTATACCTCCACCTGCTTGTCCTTCTTGGAGGACTTGTTAGCCCCGTCGGCCCCGTCTCCGGAGCCCCCGGAACCTCCGGTAGCATCCCCGTCCCGAGCGCCATCCGGGCGACGGCGCCTGCGCAGCGCACTCACCAGGAGGCTCTCCTTCAGGTAGTTGAACATGGCTTGGCTCACACACACACACGCACGCACTCACTCACACACCGGCGTGCTCCACGCGCACGCTCGTCACCACGTTCGCACGGTCACGCAAACGGCACCGGGCAACACTCGGATCGCACGACACGCCCCGCTCGCCGAGACTGTCGGCCGACGGGCAGGCGGGGGCCAGGCGGGGGCCATCCTGGGGCTGGGCGGGGGCCACGCCGAGCCCATGCCGCCGACGGCCGGCAGTGCTGCCAACGCAGCGGCCCGCGGCCCCACCGCCACCGTGCGGGCGCCGCAGAGCAGGCGGCGGGACGGGCGGCCGCGCTTAGGTTGGCGGCACTGAAGCAGGAACCGGAATCCCTGCCAAAACGGTGTGACTCGTCGACGGTTGACGAATGATGCCGCGGCCTTGGGCCACACCGGCCCTACGCTACTCCCTGTATTACTAGGCTGCCCCAAGGGCTGCCCAAAGGCCAATCGCGGGCGAATTTGTGCCACGTTCCGTAGTGGTAGTTTTAGTCCTTTAGGGGGTTATAAATTCGCGTCGCTCGCTCGCTTGATTGTAATTAATCAATAAATATTCAACAACTTATTATTCTGCAATAACAATATTTCAGTTATGAGTTTCAATCATCGCGTATAAGGAACGTCACAGCTGATATGCACCCATAAGGCGGTCAGAAGGGCTGGTGTGCCCCCAATGAAGCGATCGGCTGGGGGGCACACGGTCCCTGGGGCTGGTGTGCCCCCAGTGAGGCGGTCAGCAGGGGGCACACGTCCCTGGCTGGTGTGCCCTCAATGACCCGTTAGTAAATTCGAATTCTCTGCCTAATGCCAAAAAGGCATGTTTAAAGAAATGTTTCGAATCTAGGTCAAAGAATCATTTTAAAATGCCTTTTCGTACTTTCAAAACAAAATCGAGGAATAAGTGAAAAAAGTGAACCTACGGCTCCCGGCCCTGGGTATTCCGCAAGGGCTCTCCAAGGTTGTGCCATCCGTAGGCCCCGTCGTACTCGCAAGCTAGAGGTGCACTCCTACGTCCCAGATTCATAGGACTTACGGTTCACGAAAGGCCGAACCTTTCGGCCATTCGCCCCAGCCGAGTCTCGCCAGACACACTTCCCGGGGTGGGGAATCGAACCAGTGAAGGTTCGACACCGCTGACGCGTTAGTGTCCACGGTTATTTCGGAGTGCACACGTGACGCCCGTTCTTTTGGTATATTTTACCCTCCGATCTCAGTCGGTGAACTTGCAGAAAAATTTCACTCCGGCCAAGAGTTGAGCCAGGAACCTTTCGGTCACCGACCCGCCCTCTAACCAATACGGCTACGGAGCTGTGATGGAGACAAGCAGCGCTCTCCCGGTACTATAGCCAGTCTCGTCCCGCAGAGCAGAACTGCTGGCTCGCGCGGGGCGCTCTATCCGCCCGCTGGGCCTGGCCAGCAGCCTCGTCCCGTCTGGGTTCGTCACAATAACAGCCTGTGGACCTCGGACCTACATGGAGGAGGAGGGGGGGGGCGTCAGCTGGTGACGAACGGACAAAAAATATTTCAGCCGCTGATAGCGCTCCACTTCGCAGTTCGCTAACGCTCGCCCGCTCGCTCCGCGAATTATTACCCGCGGACAGATTCCCGCACGTGAATCACCGCCCTGCTTCTTCCCGCTTGTATGTTTGAAGGCAGCCGGAGGCCGGAGTGACAAGTCGTCATCGAGAGATTTTTTACTACCGTGCGGGAGGACGCATACCCATTCTGCCCAGCATGAGCGCCTGCAGGGTAGGCAACCGCGGCTTCTACATGCACGCGTGTCGTGCGGGCTGGCCTACCCTGGCACTCGCAGGCGGTCGCCGTTCGCGGTACTACGCAGTCGGAGGAAACTGGGATCCTTCGCCCGCGTCGCCCTCCCATCCCTCGGCCTCATGCTTGGCTGTCGGTCCGGAACCTCGGCCCGAGAGTTTGCGGGCGGTTCTGGCCGCAGTTCACCATTGCCGCCACTGCCGCTGCCGCCACTGCCGCTGCCACCGCCGCCGCCGCCGTTCCGGCCGCCATGAACACGTATATATCCCCTGCAGCAGCCGCAGCGGCCGACCGGCGGAGGCACTCCGCCACTCTGGGTCTATTCTCGTCACAGCACCCCCCGCCACGCCCGTTCCCGCCACCCCCCGCCGAGACCTCTCAGGCCTCTCAGCCCCGACGGCGAACGGACCGTCGAAAGAAAGGGTGACGGGTGGACATATAACACGTGACCTTGGTGACGTCATCCCGGACGCCAGGGTGGACTCCCTCCCGGCAGCCGTTGGACGGGAGCTCGGCCGCTAAAAGAACGTCCCTACTGTGGACTCGGCGGCACTCGGCTGGCCGCACTGCACGACACCAAGCCATTTCTTGAATACACACCACAGTGTTTTTATTTTACTCTCGCGCTTTCTGTTTTTCGGCTGCGGTTCTGTCGTGTATTTCTCGAAACCCTCCCTCCCTGACCTACCCCCACCACGAGCTGCTGCTGGCGAGACGCTAAGGGCAGGGCTGCAGGGCCTGCAGGGCCGCAGCGGGGCGCACTGAACTTTGTCGCGAGCCGGTTTGAGATCGAGAGTCATGAACTTGGCGGCGCCAACAGTCTCCCCCCCCCCCTTCCCCCGGTTGGTGCATGTGCGCAGTACGCTGTACACTACACGGCACAAATGCGTGATAACGACTTAGAGAGCTGGAAGCCGTCGTCCCAGTTATGACATTTATTTTCTTTAAATTAGATTTTCTTAGGTAAGCCGTGTGTTAACAGTGTCTTTGTCGAGAAAATGCGCCAGGGTCTGCTGTGTAATGAGCTGACCCGGCCGATCTGCGCTCTCGTCCAACCTGCTGGTCTGGATGGCTGCCGTGGCCAGGTCTGCCTCTGTCTCTGCCCCCAGGAGCCGCTCCGCCAGCCACGCCCTCACCGCCGGTTCCGCGCATCGTTTTGAAGCTCGCGCCGTTTGCCGCGCGCGGACCGAACGCTCTGGTTCAGCCCGTCGCCGCCCGTCAGCGTCGGCGCCACCATCGCCCGCTGGCTCAGCGTCAGCGCGAGTGGCGGCGCGACCAGACGGGCGCCGTCCTTGCCTTGGTGGAAGGCTCCGACTCACTGTTGGCCCTCCTCCTCCTCGGCTTGTGTACGTGTGTGCATGTGTGTGTGAGTGTGTTGAATCGCTCTCGGTGATGTGATTGTGTTTTCGTCTACGGAGTCGCGCGAGTGTCAAAGTGACCGTTCACCATGTCCCGTCAGAACGACAGAGGCCAGTACCAGTCGTACAAGCTGGTGGTGGTGGGCGGGGGCGGCGTCGGAAAGTCCGCGATCACCATCCAGTTTATCCAGGTGAGCAGCGGAGGGCTGGGCCAGGCCTCGCCCTGCCCTAGGCTGAGAGTGCCCTGTGCCGAGGCCTGCGGGCTCCTGGCACTGTGACAGCTGCCGTTGCCTGGTCCCACTGACGGCCTCGGTCGCCATGTCGCACTCGATCTCGGCGCTGATAACCACGGCTTAGCGAGGGAAGCACCATGGGCCGTGATCACCATAACCTCCAGAGGCGGACAAGGGGGCAGGACAACCAAGGCAGAGCCAGGACAGAGCAGGGGTGGTGCGGGGTTCGTTCGTGGCCGCTGGCTTGTCGTTTCATGCGTAGCTATGTTGATTTTGGCTGTGTGAGGATTTAGGTCCGTCAAGCTCTGTGCTTAAGGAAGCTTGCTTAAGCGCAGGTGGATTGCTTCACTGGAAGAAACTGTCACACACTGTTGTCATACTTGTTGCTGACTGTGGATTGGCATGTGGCTTAAAGTATTGCAAATATCATTGCAAGTAAATCTGCATATTTAAAACTTGCAATTTATTCTGCCTCTCCTCAGAAATAAAAAAAAATTGCTGTTCTAATGTAGCTTAAATCAACTATATCCTTGTGATTGCACCTCTAAGTCATGCACCACCTGTTCACACAGAACGGTGTGCTGCTGCTTCCTACTCTTATTTGTCAGATGCCCTGCCCTGGCTCCCCTCCTCCTGCTTGTTAGTGTGGCCTTGAGGGACACTCTAGAAGCAGCATCAGCAGCTGTCTTTTTGGCTTGCATCTCCACACAGGCTCCGTACAGGCACTGTCGAGCGCCGAGCGGAGGTTTAAAACGGGTCCTTCTGAACAGGAGCCCTTTTGGGGGGGGGGGGGGGCAGAGGGAAGACACTGCACTCCTCATCATAGGAATCTGCCCAGCGTGTCCCGAACCCATAAGGCATTCCAGCCTTGAGTATTCCGGCTGATCGGATGCCGGGATGGAAATCTCGGTGACGGCGATCGCCTATTAGGGCGCTGGCCAAGGCTACCACAACAGCAGCAGGACCTGAGGTGCAGCGTCTCGCCTGAAATTCGGTCCGCCGCGCTTCGGCTCGGCACTGCCCAGCCCCCACACTTCGCAAGCCCCCCCCTCCCCCTCTTGCCCCCCACACAGATCCAATCTATGCGTTCCGTTCTTTCGTTCGTTCGGTGGTGATCGTTTTCTGCCGCCGTTGCGTGTTCTGAACGCGTGCTCTGCTCCGCGCCCGCCAGGAACACGAGGCGAGAGGCGAGGCGCTCTCTCCGTCTCCGTTGCACCCGCGGTGGCCACGGCGAGGACAGGCAGGAAGGACGAGCGGACGAGATTTCGTCTTTCTCGGACGCAGCCGGTGCGTGGTGCGGTGTGGCCCCAATAGCCCGGCCCCCGGCGGCCCCGGCGGCCCCCGGCCCGGCTGCCTCCGCACGGCCGCACCTCTCGGGCTACCGCGTGGGCGTCACAAACGCTGCCACAGAGGACGGGGGGGGGGGGGCCGGGCCGGGCGGTGGCAGGAGCGTGGCGGAGGCGGCGGTCAGTGGTCGGCGCGGGGCCAAGGGGCGGCCAGGGGGAGAGGGGTGAAAGGGCGGCCTGAAGGTCCAAAGACGACTGCAGTGCGCAGTGCCTACCTCACGGGCGGGAAAGTGTCCGGAAGAGAGCGGGCGCGTGGCTCTGGGCACCTTCCCGCCCTCATGCTCGCCACAGGCTGGACAAACAGCGGAGAAAATGGGCCGCATGGTGGCTGTCGCCGACAACGGCATGCCGCCGGCAGAGAAATAAAGACAGGTTAAGGACGGGTGTTTCCTCCCTTTTGCAGAGTTACTTCGTCACCGACTATGACCCGACCATCGAGGACTCGTACACCAAGCAGTGCGTCATCGACGACATCCCGGCCAAGCTGGACAGTGAGTAGACCTCGGGTGGGCGCTGCGGGTAGGCAACATGCTAACGCGGTTGTCGTACGGGCTTGCCTACCCAACAGGGGCCCTTGAACGCCGTGCGGGGTAGGCAACACTCCAACGGTATTGTGCTGCGGGCTGGCCTACCCAACGGGGGCCTGGGGGGTTAGCTATAGTAGCTCTGAATAATTGACAGGCACAGATTCTGGAATGATATAGATAATTTAATTGAAGTTTTTAGTAACTGTTTGATTCAGAGAAGTATTTTTTATATAACCTGAAAACACATTATTATTTTTTTTCCCCATCAGTTCTCGATACGGCTGGACAGGAAGAATTCAGTGCTATGAGAGAGCAATACATGCGGTCCGGAGAGGGTTTCCTGCTCGTCTTCTCCACCACCGACCGAGGAGGCCTAGATGAAATGTTCAAGTTCCACCGTCAGATTCTCCGAGTCAAGGACAGAGATGAATTCCCCATGCTCATGGTGGGCAACAAAGTGGACCTGGAACATCAAAGACAGGCAAGTGACAGAGTTCAATCCAACTATATTGAGAAGTTGAGTTTGCCTTTATACTTTTTTATAGTTATATTTTCACTCCCTCTTTCAGGTCTCTCTCCTTGATGCACAGAATGCTGCACGACAGCTTAAGATTCCATACATTGAGTGCAGTGCGAAACAACGTATGAATGTGGATCAAGCATTTCATGAACTTGTGCGGATTGTACGCAAGTTTCAAGCATCAGAACGACCTCCTCTGAAGCCCACTTACAATAACAAGAAACGCAAGTGTGTCATTCTGTAAGAGGCACAGCCAACAATTCTAAAATTTCTTATAATATGTTGTTGGTGGTATAAACATGTGTTTATGTCTCAAAAGTCAAGAAAGAGTGATGGAAATGGAAATGAAGACTTTGTACCGCACTGCTACAAAATTAACTTCCAACTCTCCTTATTTTTTAATTTGTGTAGTATGTATGTTGGAAGGCCTACTTCTTGCCTTCTTTGACTCAAAGGCAGTACAGATTTTATGAAGCTGTAATGACCTTTAAAATGCCCTTTGGGCGCCGATAGTCCTAAAAGAGGGCCACAATCCTGAGTCCCTCCCCCTCTCTCTTCTTTTTTTCCCCTCTGGATCTGTGCCTCGCATTCAGTGGCATTGAAAGCTAATACCCAATTAAATATGTGTTCCTCATGAGTGTTGAGTCATAGTGTCTGATAGGAGCATGATATTTTGAAGAAGAATATGCACCCAAGATTATAGTATTTGTACAATTGTCGAAGTCAAATCATGACTTATCTGCTTCTAATTTCAATAATGATATGACATTCCATGGTGTCCAGTGTCTAACTGATGCTTCTTGTTTCGCGAGCATTAGTCATGGGATCTTATTGCCTTTGTGACTAGTAGTGGCTTTCATTCAACGTCATGTATATTTGTACGAGCATTAAATGTAAACAGCATTTCTTCTGCTGTAGTAAAGTTGCTACTGTGATGTGCTATTCAGTTCAATTGTGTGCTGATGTAGATCTGTGTCTAATAAGAAGTTGCGAAGCCTTACTGCATTCAAAGTTAAGTCTATCAAGCAGTTTAAATATTTTTGCTCACATTTATGCCATATTCTCTTGGATTGTTAGTGGAAATATAAAGTTATGTATGGTTCTTCAGTGTGTTGTCTTGAGTCATAATAAGAAGGAAGCTGGGCTGTGTTGCAAGTGCAAAAGCAGGGGCAGTTTTGAGTTCAGTGAGTTGGCTCTTTGCTTACTGTGATAGCACTAGAAAAAATAGTATTTATTTTAGAGTTAATATGAGCCAGAATGGACAGAAATATCCTCTTTGTGTCTTCTCTCTTTTTCATCACATATTTTATGTGCAAAAGAAAGGAATCGTCTTTGTCTCACATATGGGCCAGAATCTATGCATTCATATTGTGAACTACCTGAAGTGCCATCTTATTCTGCCTGGTTGTTACACAACAGCCAAGATAGTCAGATGAAAAGATTGCACTTCATTGTAACTTATTCTACCCGTGTTTTATTTAATCTATACAATGAAATGCAAGAGATGAAGACTTAACTTTGAGACCAGTTGGATCGTTGGTGCTTTTCTGTATAAAATTTTATTGTAAAAAAGAATATGAGAAATGTTAGTCTTATAGAATTTTTAACAGAGGTAAGGGCCCTACGTATCAGGATTGTTTCGTTATTTGCTCTGTCTCAGATGCACGAGATTGATCTATGAGAAAGATCTATTCTCAACTGCAATGGTATCTGACTTTGACTTTGCTCAATCAATCCTGATAAATTGTTGTTTCCTTGAACTGCCATGATTGTTCTGCATTATTCTAGCATATCAGATTGCACAGCTGAAATGCTCCAACAATTCATGCCTCACTTTCTTACTGGTCTTACCTAACAAAGAATAGTAATTTTCTCTACCAAATGTATGGGGTCAAAGTAACTTTACCTGTATTTGTTTTTAACATGAATTGACGTCTTAGAGATAGAAAGTTTAAAATCCAACTTAAGACTGTGATGTCAAATTTATTTACATCTTTTGCTCTTTAGATCAGAGTGTACAGAGTGTCTCTTGTTCATTGAGGTCATTTGACAAACGCACAAGTGAGCTTGTGATAGATCTTGTTTGGGATTGTTCCAAACCTTAAAAGAGTCTTTTTCAAAATCTCTTGTTGTTGTTGTTTTTTAAGTCTAAAACAAAGTTGTGGAATGTCAGAATTGCTTATAAAATTATATGCTTTTAAATAACTGATTTCAAAAATGTATTTGGAGGACAAACTTTGGATTATTATTTTACCTAATTGTGAACAAAGTATATGTGCTATTTTTGTAACACTTAAATTAAGAATACTGTTGAAAAGAAATTAGTTATTGCTTGTTTTGTGTGTCAGATTATTTCTGTTATCATGTGTCTACTATTATTGGTTAACCAATGTCTTACCTTGTTTTCCCATTGGAACAAAGACTTTATAATGTAGTAAATTATGATGAGGTCTATTCCTCCAAAAAAAAAAAATATATGAAAATTATTTTTTATCTGATTTGCTGATGGCGCTTAACTTTGGAAAGCCTTATGTGATAAGACATAATCGATAAGTTTCAAGTCAATTATCAATAGTAGAGACTGTTCTCAAATTATACAGAGAGACTCTATTATTGCATACTTATTTTCCTGCATTTTTTCTTGTGAACTATCACAGAATTTTAACTTGTCTCACTCTGCAGCTCACGGAACAAATGGGGTCAGTATTAAGGATCTCCTGTTCCAAAAGAATTTGATTTTTTTGTAAGTTTGTGAGCTTACATGACCAAGATTTTCAAAGCACTGTTGCTTGTCCACAGCAAACTTTTGTTTAGATTTTTTATTTATTTCTGTCACAATGTTGGCTTTATGTCTTTGCTTGTCTTTTATGTATGTTCGTAACATCTTCTTCACTGTTACACAAAGGTTTTAAGTTTTGTGCATAATTATTTTTTTTGCTTCCACCCAATGTTTTGTTGTAAATGTTTGTGTGTACTTGCATTATTTTATCATCTCAGGGCATCATTATTTGTTAGAGAATAACACTGCCTCAGTAATTGTTCTGTAACATTTGCTTTTAACATATTAATTTATACACTACTAGTATTATGTGTACTCTTCAGTGACTGTTGAAGAGTTATATTTTTTAAACAATGCTTTATTAACTGTAGGAATGTGGTGCTCTATGACTCGTTTTTAAAATATCATAGACTCTAATTATTTATACACTTCACAATGCTTTATATCTCCGACTACTGTATCACAATTCACTGAATGATCATAGTCAAAGTACTTAATTGTGAGGCATCCTGTCTTGCCAGGGCGCCTTTTGCCCATTAAGTCTGTTTTATCAACTTAGCATTTTTTGTGTCATATCACAACATTTAGTAGTATGCTAATTATTTTGTGTACTGGAGTACTTATGATAGCAAACAACTGAAAAGTAAAATCTTTACTGTTTTAACACCCTCTTGAGATCTTTCTTCTTCTCACCCGGCTGCTCCCCATCACGCAAAATAAGAAGCAACGACAGAAGTTGTCAAAAGAAGGCAAAAATCGCCCGATCCCATCCTCATCTTGGGTAGAACGTCGCGCTGTCTGGGCGGAGACGATGCGTGGCGGAGCCAGCGGGTATGGCCGGGTTTCCCGGTCCGACCACGCCCCTGCCCCGGTCCCGACCGGCAGCCAGCTGTGCTAGGGCTAGGCGGGGCTAGGGCCCCTCCCCTCGTCTATGCCAGGCTCCAGGCGCCAGGACTGGAGGGGGCTGTAAAGTTAAGGACAGGGTCGCGTACAAAGTGAAGTGCTGGAGGGAAGTCCGGGCTGCCGAGAACACCCCGTCACTGGAGAAGCCTGCCCGGCCTGCGGGCGGTATAGTAGACAGAGACGGCAGACATTGCGGCGGCGGCGCGGGTTTTTTTCTTTTTCGTTCTGGCCGACGGAGGGGGGGGGGGGATGTCACTCATTGATCTCTGAACTAACTTACCGCAAACATTACGTCACCGTCGTCGTCGTCCATTCATCTGGTGCCCGGGGTCCCCCAGGCCCCCCAGGGTCCCGGGCACCGGCGCGGCGGCAGGGCATCCCTCTCGTCTTTCTTGGAAGCAGCGGCCGTCGGCGTGCTGCGCTGTCCTCCTCCCTCCTGTAGTGCGTCTCTTTGGCTCACGGGTCTGATTAGCGAGAGGAGAAACTAAAAAATAAAATAATGTCGTGATAGGGGAGGCTGGTGATGGGCAGACAGGAAACGGGCAGATCTTGCGGTGCGCGGGTTCACATGTCTTCGGAGACAACAACTTTGGTTTTCTTGAGGCGTTGTGAAAATAAGGATCCGCGCAGAGATGACTGTGAGCACGGTAGCGGGCGACGCTGATCACGTGAGGAAAAGGGGGAGGGGGGCCTCAGCGACCAGTCCGGTCTGCCCCCCCCCCCCTCTCCTGGAGCCGGTCTTGAAATGATTAGGCCCTGCCCCTCTGCTACTGAACAGCCGAGCACACCGAGCGAAGAAGAGCGGTCGTGTGACGCACGCGCGCGCGCGGAGTAGCGCCGCATGGACTGGAGCCGCTATAGCGGCCGCGAGTGGCCGCCTGGCTGGTAGCGCCAACAACATGCCGACACGGAGTCAAAGGAACGAAAGCTGGCTGCTGGCTGACTCGACCTCTCAGTCACAGCGTCTGCGAAAGGATTCAGGCCGGCGTAGCGCCGCCTGGCGCAGTCTACCTAGGGACCCTAGTGTAGCGCGCTGTCACGGGGATCTGTGAAGTATCTGCCCGGGTGAGGCCGGACCGGACCGGAAGTTGTCCTCCGCGGGCCCTGGTCCTGCACCGCGGACTGCGAGGCGCAGGCGGTCCTGGGCGTCAGCATCCGCACAACCTAGCAGCGCGAGCGCCGCGCGGGTACCGGTCCGGTGCCAGCCGTCCGGTACCCGTCCGGTACTCCACACGCACAAGGTCGGGTCAGCCGACTCTTGGGCCCCTCTGAGCCCCTCCCCCCTCCGCCGTGTGTCGTCTTCGCTCGCGTCCCGCGGGTTCCGGCGGGTTCCCCGCGCGGGGGAAGGCGGTGGGCGGGGCGGGGCGGGGCGGGGACGGGGGACGGGGATTGCCGCCGGGTCCGGCCGGCCGGCGGGACGGGGGATTGGCGGGGTTGCGTGTGGTGTGGCGGTGGCGGGCATGTCGCCTCGTCTCGTCGGTTTGTTGCCGCGCCGCCAGTCAGTTCACGTTGAGACGTCAGGCCGACCCGATCAACAAGAATGACGTCGTTGAAGCTGGAGATCGTCGTCTGCGCTGTGCTCCTCCTCTGCGGTGAGTGTCTTCGCCGTCGACGCCGCCCTCGCCTCGTCGCGGACCCTCCGAGGGGTGCGGGAGCCTCGGTCTCACCCCCTCACGCGCGATGTCATTGTCCTTCCCTCGACCTCGACTCGACGGCCGAGTCGCCCGGTCGCCCGAATGGTTTCCGAACGTGGTCGTGACGGCGGCGGAAGCATTCGTTCGGCAAACAACTCGGCTTGGTGTTCGGTGTTCTCACTTCACCGGTTCCTTTGTGTCAGTGGTAGGAAACTCTCGGTGGTAAAAGATAGGAGGTGGGGAAGCCAAAACTGGAGGATAAAACAAATGAATTACTGCCAACTTCGATAACCAACTTTCAAAAGCCAGCATTAAAAAATTCAAAGCAGTTGTGATATAGATACATTGGAATTTACTAAACGAGTCCTGAAAGTATTGAAAAAATTGATCATCGTTAAATAAGTCAATTTTTCTTTTAATGTTGTCAGGTTGGTAATACATGATCCTCCAGTTTGCGTTTTTAGCGAATCGCTAAAACCGGGGGAGTTTCCTAGCACTGCTTTGTGTTGTACAATCGGGAATCGGGCGCTACACCTGCACGCGCGCACACACACACACACACACACACACTTACGATACGTGCAGACGGACAGGCAGACCGCCTCCTCTGCTGCCATCACCAGTCGGCTCTGGAGCGGCGCTCGCTTCCAGCTCCAGGTCCGGTAGGATTCTCCAGCAGGGGCGCCGGGCTGAGCGCTGAGCCCAGCACCCGCTGCTCAGCCTCTCAGCCTCAGCCACCGCCTCCTCCTGGCGGCCTCGCCTGGTCCTCCAGCATCCTCAGCCGGCCCCTGCCCCTGCCACAGCGCCGCGCCGGCAGCCGGCAGTGGGATGGGAATGTTTGTGAAAGGGAAGGATTCGGAGGCGTCAGAGGCGTCTGTGCTGTCCTGCCGTGGGGCCGCAGGCCGCAGGGCTGCACGGGGCGCCTGTCCTAACCCCATCCCCCCGGCGGTCAGCACGTGAATGACCCCACAGGCACCACAGGCACCACAGGCACCGGGGGCGGGCGTATTTTCATTTCCCGTATACACTCTCGACTTTGAGCCGACGATATAAGGTCCGGTTTGACAGACGCGGGGATACCCCATTGATTCATGCGAGTGGTGTAATTAGCGTGCCGCGTGCCGCGTGCCGCACTGCGGCCGGCCTGGCCGCGGCGGCCTGTTGTTGCTCCTCGGTCACTCGGGATCGTGTGGTGTAGAATTCCGTGGTTTGACCACGTCCTTCGGCCGGGACTCCGACAAGTTTCTGACGCGAGTTCTTTGATATCGGTGATTTTCTCGCCAGTCCCGCCGCGGCACATGTATTCCCCCTCTCCGAACAGAGAATGAGCCATTAACTCGGGGTGTACCGGCCGCTTATCAATGTGTGTACTTCTCCGAAATCGTGTCAGGTCGCGCCATGCTCTCAATATTCCGCCCATCTTCCTCAGACTTAGGCCGTGAACACCCCTTCCCTTACGTCACAGCGGATATCGGTCGCGAATCAAAGTCGGAAAACACAGAGCACGACTTTCAGGGCCGCGCCCCTCCGTACCCCTCCGTACCCCTCCGTGCCCCGCCGTGCCCCGCCCCCGCTCTCCCCTCTGCCCCTCACAGCCCTCCTGAAAGGGCCACGCGAAAGCTGTTTGGAAAATACGCGTGCGAAATGTGCGAACAGCGGCGCGCAGGCCATGCCTATGCATGCGGGGCAGCAGGGCCGCAGGGCCGCAGGGCTCGAGGCGAGGGTGCAGGTGAAGTGAAGGGCGCGAGTCGGGACGGGGGCCCCCGACGGCTGCCGCTCCAGCTCTCTCTCTCTCTCTCTCTCTCTCTCTCTCTCTCTCTCTCTCTCTCTCTCTCTCTCTCTCTCTCTCTCTCTCTCTCTCTCTCTCTCTCTCTCTCTCTCTCTCTCTCACACACACACACACACACACTGTATCTCTCTCCCTCCTTCGCCACCCTCTCTCTTACTCTCACGCCTGCTCTGCACGGGAGCACCTTGCCGGGTAGACGTGCCCGTCGAACAAGCGTGCGGTCGGGTTGCCTACCTGTGGATACTCCTCGCCTCGCGCGGGGCGGCCCAGCTCAGGCAGGGCGTGCTTGCGTGTGTGTGAGTGCACTCATGGGGTGGTGTCGTGTGGGTGGCGGCGGTGTTGCGGGTATTTTTCCGCGGGCACGTGCAGACCGGTGCTCTTGCTTGGCGCGACTCGGCGGGGCGGGGGAAGCACGCCTGTCCGACCGGCAGTGGACCGGCGGCCGGCAGGTCAGTCGCCACACACTTTGTTGGCCCCCAGCGAGCAACACATGCAGCAGCGGCAGCAGCAGCAGCATATAGGGGTCTTTATTGCTCGTTGAGCTGCTGCACTCTGCGAGAGCATTTCTCGACCCGCCACCGCCGCCACCGCCTGCACCTGGAGATGACGCGCTGGAAGATAATCGTGCACTTGTTGGCGTCGGCGAACAAAAACATGGGCGGCTCGCCGTGGCGCGGCACCAGCGCGACAAGCGGCCGGGGAAAACCCGGGCGCGCTGGTAATTGAGGCTAGATTTAGATTGGCCGGTCCCGGTGCCCCCCGGGCCCACGGGGCCCTGCGCTGCAGCCCTTGGCCATGGCTGTGCTCGAGGCTGTGCTCGATCCGTACAAAAGATGGGCACAAGACGGGGTGGGAGCCGTCGTAGCCGGTGCCCGTGGTGCCCGTGGTGCCCGTGGTGCCCGTGGTGCCCATGCAGTACCACAGGAGGGACTATTGCCCGCACCGCGCCCTCCACATTTTTGTCATGTTCCGGCCGGAAACGCGCTTCAGGTTGGTACAAAAGTGCCAAATAAGTCACTCAAGCTGCGAGGCCTCCTCTCCTGGTGGCCATTCTTGCGGGTCTTTATCGTCAGTTTTTGGCACGCTGGAATGCCGTAATAGTGCCAGTCATTTTCATGAGCTCTGTGACTGCCCCCCCCCCCCCGCCCCTTTTTCTTACCCCTTGCTGTCATGCTGCGCAGTGTGGGGAAATCCGCACGACATGGGGGAAGAGATAAAGTAGGTGTAAGAGAGAGAGAGAGAGAGAGAGAGAAAGAGAGACAGACAGAGAGAGACGCAGAGCAGCAGACATGGCCACCGCGACAACTCCAACATAGCGTGTTGATTTGCATGATAAGGAGTGGACACCACGGTCCAGCCGCCATGGCGCCCCCCGCAGTGTGGGTTTCCCTGCAGGTGCACGTACACACACACACACACGCACACAAACACACGCGCACACACACGCCTGCGTTGTGCACCGGAGTATTAGGAGTTAGTATTCCTGCAGCGGCACGCCTGCCTTCATCTCCACGGTTTCCTTCTCCTTTTCCAGGATGGTCGCTGTCTCACGCCCAGAAGCGACACGGCCTCCCCCGACACGGCCAATACGGCCGACCCCAGACTCAGAAGGTGCAGCTAAGGCAGTCTGAGCGGGATGACCAGGGCGTCGACAAATTCAACTTCCTCGACATTGAGCTCCTGAAGGTGAGTGGGGGTCGGTGTGTTTCACTGCGGGATACTAGGGGCCGTTCGGGAGCCACGAGAAATCAGGACGAGGCAGCAGTGCGTGGAGCCGTCGATGGGAATCGAACCCACCAGGCCTACAGTCTTAGTCCAGTCTCAGTTTGGTCCAACGCCACGCTCCCAGACGCCGCCGCAAGGATCCGGAGAAAGGCGGAGAAAGGTCACGTGGTTTGTGAGCGCGCTACCCTATGGGCCTCGCCTGGCCTCGCCCCGCAAGGCCTTGACCAGGACGGTTCGCGACCTCCAGCGCCACACCCATAATGACTCTAGACTTGCCCGGGAATTCCGGGAGCGATTCCTCGTTATCAGGTCTGGCCGACGCACACGCGCCAGGCGCGGGCTATGGCGACACTACCGCACGGCGTGTGAGCAGCAGCAGCAGCAGCAGCAGCAGCAGCAGCAGCAGCATCCCCATCCCCGGGCTCCCGCGTCTCCCACCTCCCACCTCGCTCCTCCCACCTGAAGGGTTGTGGGAGGCTCGGAAGCTCCTGGTATTCCCCCTGTCGTCACGATACGTCACTGCCGCGTCGTTTGCCCCGTTTTTTTCCCAACGAGTTTTATTTTTTATTTTTTGCGTCTGGACCAGTAAAATAAAAACAAAACAACGGCGACAACATGGTATCGGGCCGCGCGCTCTGCACTCTGGTTCCGACCGGAGAAAGCTCTCCGCACGCCGGGGCCGACGGGGACCTGTTGGCCCCCGTCCAGGGCTCAGCCGAATGAAACGTGGCCTCACCCTAGCCGGGCCAGGCGGTCCTATGCGGGCTTTGGCGGCGCGGGACGAGGGCTGACAGCCAATCAATATCAGTAAGGGATGGCGCCCAGTGGCCGCCTCCATGCCGCCCCGCCGCACCTGTGGAGGCCTGAGGCCGCGGACCGCGGTCCCGTCCGTCCTGGCCTCCCACTCGGCCCCGGCCCCCGCTCGGATATTCCCGGGTATTCCCGTTTGTTGTGCACTCCGTCCACTCCAACGTACACGAGTGGTTTTAGGTGCCCTATTTATTTAACGTGCGTCAGACTCGTCCCGCCCATGGCGTCGGCGTGTGAGTGCCCAGCAGGTGCCCGTCGAGTCCCACCCCACAACTTGTTTATATTCTTATTTTTATTTTGAAGAAAAACAAAAACAAAAAATAAGAAAAGGCCGTTTGCCTTCCTGTCCGCATCGGACGATGCACGCCGCGCCGACCGGATCGGAATCCCAAAGGTAGATGCAGGTTCAAGTTCAGGTTCAGATCGAGGCGATACACGGCCTCACGTGAGGGCAGGATCACGTGACAGGGCCGAGAGGCTGCGAGCTTCCTAAACCTGAATATCAGGGGCATTCACGAAGAGCGTGCAGAGCGGGCCCGGCCCGACCATGGCGCCTGCTGGGTAGGCAACACCGACTCCCACACGCACGCGTGCCCTGCGGGCTGGCCTACCCTGGCCTCCGCAGGCGTTCTCCATCGTCTTCCTATGGTTTCGGGTGGGTGGTGGTGCCGTGTGCTCGCCCACCGACGGAGGCGCGGTGCGGAGCGGAGGTCCTGCGGGGAGGCGGGGGAGGACACGGCAGACGGCAGGGTGTTATTGGTTATAGACACATCGCCGTCGGAGCTGCTCCCTGACGTCACCGAGCAGCCTCTGGCTGTGGCTGTGGCGGACTGGCGCTGCCGTGCCGCTGTCGCGCGCTTCGTGTGACGTCCGAACACACGCGGGATACACGCATACCTGCGCACAAACATCCCGCGGTGAGCCGGGAGGTTCGCGCTGGTGAGGTAATCACAGCCTGCCCCCCCCCCCCCCCAGCCAGCCCTCCGGGTTCAACTACCGGCCCTACAGAGTGTGATGTTCTCGTGATTATTCTCGCTAACCCCCTTGTCGCATTTCCAGCACACCGCTGACGGCAACCACGGCAACGTGGTCCTGTCCCCCGCCAGCGTCAAGACGGTGCTGTCCATGCTGTGGGAGGGCGCCGACGGCAACACGGCCAAGGAGATCGGCCTCGCCCTCCGGCTCGACCGCGAGAACCCGGAGAAGCAGCTGCACGCGTACCAGGAACAGCTTCTCGTAAGTGAGCTCCCGCTGGTGCTGAGGTGCACAGAGTGCACACAAACCACCACAAACCCGATGACACTTTGGCTGCTCTTCCAGAGCCGGGTCCCTTCCTCGGCCGGCGCCCGCCCGTCCATGCTGGAGATCGCCAGCCAGGTGTTCCTCTCGCAGAGGGTGGCCATCAGCCAGGCATACAATGACGCCCTGCGCCACTACAACGCCGCCACCACCAAAGTCAACATGAGCGACTCGTTCGGGGCCGCGGCCGCCATCAACAAGTGGGTCAACGACGCGACGCACGGCCACGTGCCCTCGCTCGTCGAGGCCGGTGAGTACGGCACGGGTTCGAATACCGACCGCCGCCCCCTTTCTTGCCAGTCGTTGAATGTCCACGTGGCGTGGTCATCTGTTACCAGACGCCCTGGGCGACAACCCCCTGATGGTGCTAGGCAACGCCGTCTACTTCCAAGGCACCTGGCAGACGGCCTTCGACGAGTCGTCCACGGCGGATGCGTGTTTCTACACGGACGGCGGCGAGTGCCTCAAGACGCAGATGATGGAGACAATGGGGACGTTCCGCAGCAAGTTCCTCCAGGAGCTGGAGGCCACGCTCATCGAGCTGCCCTACGATGTAAGTGCCGACTGCCGACTGCCAACCGCTGGCCATTGCGCCACTTCGGGTTGCAGTCGGTTTTGTGTGACGCTCCGACCCCTATCCAGGACGACCGCACCTCCATGCTGATCCTGTTGCCCGAGAGGAAGGACGGCATGCAGGAGCTGATCCGCAACCTGTACTTCGCCGACCTCCTGCACGTCCTCGGCGGGGGTGACCTCGAGGAGTCCGAGTACGTCGTGTCCATCCCCAAGTTCACCATCGAGTACAACACTGACCTGGTCCCCATCCTCAGCAAGGTGAGATTCTGGGATCTATCCAGGAAGTGAACGCGCTTTTCTACCGACCCCTCTGTAATTCTGAGTCGCGTTGGTCGTATGCTTGCAGATCCCGGTTGTGGAGGTGTTCTCGGAGAAGGCCAATCTGACCAAGATGATCAAGGAGGAATACAACAAAGTTGCACCCACCGTCAGCAACGTGTTCCACAAGGCCAAGATCGTGGTAGACGAGCACGGGGCCATCGCCGCCGGAGCCACGGGTACGAGGGGTGCTCTGGTGATCCCGGAAAATTGTAAATTCAGTAGGGTTTATGACTGTTTCCTGGGCGCAGGTGCTCTGGTGGTGCCGCTGATGGGCGGACCCCAGCCCCGGTTCCGCGCCGACCACCCGTTCCTGTTCTTCATCCGCGACAAGCGGACCGGCGGCTTCCTGTTCGCGGGCCGCGTGTCCCGGCCCGACGGCTCCGTCGGCGCACCCGCCTCAGGAGCCCCGTCAAGCCCGTCAGGGTCCCCGACGGCGGCCGACACCGACGTCCCCGTCTCCGAGAACGAGGCCGCCGGCGGTGTGCCCCTATCGGCCTCCGCCTCCACATCCAAGCGGTCGCAGCAGCAGGCTGCCCAGGCCCAGGCCCAGGCCCAGGGCCAGGGACCGTTCGACCTGGTCTTCCCCAACGGCAGCTCCCGCCCCCACGGCAGGCAGTGATCACCGGCCAAAGGAGAACTGGAACCATTTCTCTCCATAGCAGACAATCGTATGGAATGGAGATGGGCCATCCCTCTGTCTCTGTTCCCGCCAGGGAAAAGAGGGAAGAGGGAAGAGGGTCGAATCGCTCTCGAGACGTACTATTTGCGAAAAGACGTTGAAAACCTTCAACAGACGGCGAGGAATCATGTTTTCTTTTTGATTTTTAATTTTATTTATTCTGTCATCGCCGCTCACCCCCCCCCCCCCCAGTGTCGATTCTTAGTAAAAAAAAAAGGGGAGAAAAAAAAATAAAAGGTACGAACGGAAGTATATCCTTTCCGCTCGTAGTTTCGCGCGATGTTTGAGCGTGAGCGACGTAGACCTTTCTTAATGAGCGCGCGTCTCTTTCCTGTGCGCCAAAAAGGAAATCCAGCCATATTTTGCCCTTTCTTCTTGTTGTTACATTTTTAACCGAGGAGACTGTTATTTTACCTAGATGTTTAGTTTATATATGTAGTGTTAAGAATTTTGTATGTATATGTTTAGGATAACATATTTATGTATGTATGCTGTGATGTATTTACGGTGGTTACTTTTTTGATACGATTTGTCATGTGTATTATTTTTGTTTAATCTGTTAGAAATTTTATTGAAAATTGACTGCATTTAGTACTCCCAGGCCCAGGCCACCAGTGCAGCTCTGCTGGTGCAGGGAGCCGGGGGAGTTGTTTTGTCCGGATGGTCCTATATTGTTTTCGTGTCGTGTTTTCTTCGATCTCATCACAAGCTGCCGAGGTTGTCCGCAACAGCACACTCACTGCAGACCTGGATTAGTCTAATTCCCCTTTGTTATTTCTGCCGCAAGAGACACAGGAATGTAAATCACAATGCTGTAGATTGATTCAAATGATAATAAAATATAGAAAAAAAATATGAAATATCTTTACCGCCCCCCCCCCCCAACCCCCAATTTTTTTTTTCCAAATTCCCTTACTAGCACAACGTCACTCTAAAATCCCGTTCGGGTTAATATATACCAACCAGGTGTCCCATTTGTCCCGTGACAAGGAAAAGGTAGGCAAGCCCGCATCGCACTAGCTCCGTCTCTTTCTGTCTCGGCCGAGCGCGTAAGAGAGAAAGAGACGGAGCTAGTGCGTGGCGGGCTTGCCTACCTTTCCCCTGTCACGGGGTAAATGAGGCACCTAGGGAAATACTGGCATGCCGTACAGACTGGAGGAAAACAAATTTGACCCCAGCAAGTGCCACGACCGACAGAGCCATAGAGGCGTCCTTGACGTTCTCTTTACCAGCTGCTGGAAAAACCAGCTGGGATTGCCAATCATGGGGTTTCCTCTGGTTTCCATCAAACGCGCTCTTATTCCCTTTGCTATTCTAAACTGTTGCCGTAGCAACGTTTTATCACCGGGATCCTGAAAAAGTGGCTTAGTTTTCTTTCACTCCATTCAAAACGGAGAAGGGCAAAATCGATAAAGACCCTGTCTTCTTTCGTGCGTAGCCATTTCCTACAACAAGCGTCAGGTTAAAGACTACGCAGGACGCGACATAATTCTTTTGCTCCGGCCAGGCTCCGGTTCGGCGAGCGCCAGTTTTTAAAAACCCCTCCACGCAGCGCTGTGCTCGGCTCGGCTCTCGTCTCGGGCACTGAGGGCGCCACGGGTCCTCTTTCCGGGTTTTTGGCTACAGCTCTGATGACGTCAGCTCCCAGCGCAGCAGAGGCAGAGTCCGTCCGACCCCAGCCGCCAATCAGCCATGTTGTTCGTTGAGAGTCGGAAAAAAATCGCTCCGTGAATTAAGCGTCGCGTTCCCTGTGCCGCACTGAAAAGTGCTCTAGTTTTGTGGTCAGGGGATAGATAATTGCCCGCCCTTTCTTTTTCCGCGTGTGTTGAATCTCAAAGATTTAACCATGAGTTACGGGAGGCCTCCTCCGAGAATTGATGGCATGGTGTCTCTGAAAGTGGGGAACCTGACCTACCGAACAACGACTGACGATCTGCGGCGGGTGTTCGAAAAATTCGGTGAAGTTGGTGATGTGTACATCCCTAAAGACAGATTCTCTCGCGAGAGTCGAGGATTTGCCTTTGTGAGGTGAGTTAAAAATTAAAATGAACTGCTAAATGTCGCTAGTTTGGAGTGCGTAGTGTGGCGGCTCACTGCAAGGGACAACTGAGCGTCTCTGATATTTCCTCTTGTGGGGTGTTTTTGTTGTTTGGCCCCGCTGCGCAGGCAGCGCGCATGCCCCAAGTCGCTTATTGAGTGGTTGTTTAGGCAACGAATAACAACAATTGATCCGCTTTAGTTTATTGTAGCAACCTGAGCTTGCTTTGACTACGCCGTTCCCGTTTGGTGCGTCATTTGGTCGGATTTTTTCTTCTCCCCCAGCATGATGCCGCCATCTTGATTAGTCCCTAGTCCCACGTCTCCTGTGCAGTTGGTTCAACGAACTGACGTGTCGCACGCCCTTTTCGTGTTTGCTATAACTTCTGTGACGACCAGAGTGTTCGCTCCTGCTTCAAAATGAGTTACGGTCGCCCTCCGCCCCGCATCGACGGCATGGTGTCCCTGAAAGTAGACAACCTCACTTACCGCACCACGCCAGAGGACTTGAGGCGTGTGTTCGAGCGGTGTGGGGAGGTGGGAGATATTTACATCCCCCGCGACAGATTCTCGCGAGAGAGCCGCGGATTCGCGTTTGTGAGGTGAGTGACCAGGACCGAACTGTGGGCCTTTGAAACCTAGTTTGGGAAGCACTACCCTCTCCTACCCTCGCTGCCCCATTTCCTGCCCGCCTTTGCTATGCCGTCTCCAAGTGCGTCTCTCCAAGCATCCTGCTTTGCGACTTTCTTATCACAAATCGGTGTTTTGTAAGGCAGCTGTGTCCAGGAAATGGGACCGTTGAGGTCTGGGGCGTAGTCAACTAGTGGTCACTCGTGTCAGGAATTCAAATGGAGAAAAGACTCGCAAGCTTTGTTGTTTGGATTTTTGTAATGCACCTTTCACCATCTTGGTGGCAAATTTTGTACTAGGTTGTTGAGGGTGTTAGCTATTTGTAAGGAAATTGAGTGTACTTCAGGTTCAGTTATTTTTTCCATCACCAATTCTCAATCTGTCATATTATTTATTGTACCGCACTACTTGTTTGATTTTAACATTCTTCCAATTACTGGAAAGCTGTGTTCTTCTGTTGAAGTCATTTGCCATGTTTGATCTTGCTTTGGGGTTATGGTTTGCTGGATTGTTCTAGCCAATTGTGTAATCCCGTGATGCTCTGTGGATTTCAGGTTCTATGACAAGAGGGACGCTGAGGATGCATTGGACGCCATGGATGGAAGACTTCTTGATGGCAGGGAATTGCGGGTTCAAATGGCTCGCTATGGACGTCCTTCTTCACCATACCGGAGGAGTAGTCGCAGGAGAAGGTTAGCCCACGCTCTGGTGATGTAGTTTGGTACTCTACGTCTTGAGCTGGTTGTATGTAATTGCGTTGTGTCAACAGCCGTTCTCGTTCACGATCCCGTCGTCGTTCTCGCAGCCGCAGCCGCTCCAGGTCCCGCTCCCGCTACTCCAGATCCCGATCTCGTCGCCGTTCCTACTCCAGGTCACGATCCCGCTCCCGTTCGGACAGCAAGAGCTCACGAGGAAGGTCCAGATCCAGGTCCAAGAGTGCAGAACGAGCCGATCGGAATAGCAAGTCACGTTCAAAATCCAAAGATTAAGGTAAAGGACAACATCTGAGATTTTAGTTACTTTGTTTATTTAATGGTCTATGTCTTGTTCTTTGTTTGCCAGGTGAATTTCATCTTTGGTATAGTAGGAAGCTTAATTTTCTACCTTGTTTTGTTGCAGATTGAGCGTGCATGTGTTGTTTTGGGGGAGTGTTGAGCGCTGTTTGGTGCTTCATACACAGGTATAATTCATTTTAAAGTTTATATATTTATCTCCCTCAAAATCCATTTTTCTTTGACTATGAAACAAGATGACATTTTATGTGACTGAAGGTTATGGTCATAACCTGTTTGCAGTTCCCCTGCATTTTTATCATGCACTCAGTTTTGAAGCTTTAAGCAACTGCTTCAGTTCATGTATGCTCATAGATGTTTTGCAAATCACAAGTTTGGTTCTGACTTAATTTTGTATTATCAGTTCATCTGTAGGTTATCTAGATTTCCCTTAAATGTTCTTTGCAAGCTGACAGATAATAATACCCTCTCAAATATTTATTATCTTAAATTTCTTGTCTCTTGCAGTTGCAAACAAGGTCTTAATATAGCATTTCACTGATTGGGCGATAATTGAAGTTCTATTACTTGCCTGATTGCCTGGTTTGTCATTTTGTTTCCCCTGTAGTTGCTTTTGATCTTCTTAAGGCTGAGAGTATCATAGTAGGTTTCCTTAATTGAATTTCATACCTCAGAAGTTTCATGGCTATGACTTCAAATCTTTAGTCTTAAATTTTTTTAATCAGAGAATTAGTTTCTCTGGACTTAATCTCATTTGCTGTCAGTTGTACTGGAATTCTCTTTTTAACCATGAAACATTCAACTATCATTTCCACAGGAAAGATAATTCTGTGTGATTTCATTGTGCATTGTCTTTTTTCTTTGTTGCAATAAGCTTGTGAAGTGTTTAAGTGTAAAATATGCGTTAGTCTCTGTACTGCATAAATATATTGTAGTATACATTTACAAATAAATCAATTTTCTTTATTAGAGTTGTTTCAGGTTTTTTTTCTTAAGATACATATATATAACTTTTGGAATTGATAGTCTTGATTACCATTTCATTACTTGTTTAAAACTAACCTCATGGACTATGTTAAAATGTGAGGAATTTGTAACTTAAATGCTAGTGTTGAGCCCTAATTGTGTGCTCTTATTGCAAGTAATGTCAATAGACAGCATCTCTCATGCTGTGTTGTGTCTTAGTGTCAAAATTAAAAATATATTTAAAAGTCAATCACTTAGTATTTGTTGCTGTTTGGGTTGGTCCGAATGTGGATGACTCATTCTATCCCTGAACAATGAACTGTGTATGTTATGTTTGTGCACCTGATTGTCTTAAAGCTGACCCTCTGTATTTTGGGTGCCACAGGGCGCGAGTCCGTGCGCTGTGGTAGCGGTAACGAGTGCTGAGATTGGGGGTTGCGGTTACGAGAGTCATGCTGAGATCGGGGTGTTGCGAGCTCCAGACGAGACACGAGACATGCGAGGCGTGGCGAGCGTGCGGGTTGCTGTTTGGCTGACATTTCGGGGCAGGCAGTTTCCTCAGTCGCTGAGACCGTAATGTTGGCCACACTCAAGGAGTGTAAAAAAAAAATCTCTCCTCGCCTTAACAGTCACATCAGGCTTTCCCTACTTACACCATTACACAATCTTTTAGCAAATGGCCCCATTAACATGGTCATGAATTCTTCACCTTTGGCCACGTAATGACTAAATTGTAGTCGTTTGTTCCTTTTCAAATTTTTATTGTTTTCTTGCCATTTGCCTTAAGATTTTTTACCCTTCACCTTGCCTGAATTCTTAAACCTTATTCCTTCAAAAACTTCAACCTTTATCATAGTGCGCTGCACAAATGAGCAAGGTGGGTATGGAAAGACATTTTTTTTAAAGATTCTGTACTATATTAGACCTTTCCAGTAGTTCACCTTTGGGGCCTAGGACTAGTTAGTCACTTCTGTACCTTTTCCACAAGGT
The DNA here is from genome assembly GCA_038380765.1 of Odontothrips loti. Taxonomy (NCBI): domain Eukaryota; kingdom Metazoa; phylum Arthropoda; class Insecta; order Thysanoptera; family Thripidae; genus Odontothrips; species Odontothrips loti. Next base: position 13,364,204 of record CM076249.1, read on the forward strand.
ATTGAATGTTCCTCTGCACTTGCAATTAACTTATCTTCATCAGAGGTAGTGATCAGCTCTGTATGGAAACAACTCATTTTGAGAAATTTATGCTGAAGTTCGCATGCTTTCATTTCGACTCTGAATTCGTCCTGTATACTTTAGTCTGCATGGCGGCTATACACTTCCTTTGCATGTGGTCGCGTTTCATTTTGATTTGTACAGATTTGAAAATTTACACGTAGGTGTTTGCTGCCTATGTGTAAGTAAAGCTGTAGTGGAGAGGTACAACATATTTCAATTACTTTTCATGCTGTGTATGTAGTACTGGAAAAAATTTATGGTGGAGGAGGTGATAGCATAATACTTTGCTTGGGGAAAAAAACGGTAGAGGTCCGGACATGTCGGTGGGGTGCATGTGAATGTCAAATCCCTCTGGGCTGTGGGCCTCCTCTTCAGTATAGTTAATTTTCCTGAGAACGAACTAAGATACGAACACATTAGGAAGAGTTTTATCAGCGTGTTCAAACTTGATTTTGCCTGGATGAAGGCTGTTAAATTATTAATTTCAAACTCTTCATTTGTCTGTATCTGTAGACTGATGCATCCATTGGCAAATCACCCTGGAGAAGCAACCTAAATTATAGGAAGTAGTGCAGCATATATTTATGGTTTTCCAATAAAGCATGTCATTAATATTTATTTTTTTCCAGGTCCTGTGAGATGGGAGAAATTTCTCAGGATATTCCTTTCTTTTAGAAGTCATAATAAATCAACTGGTTTTATATTGTGTACATTTTTTATGAATCCTTTTGTCCTCCAAACTTTCTAAGAGCCTCATATATGAAGAAAGTAAATGGCAACACAGTGAGGATGGGAGCCCAAAGAATACATTGATGTCTCTGAGGAGATATACATGAAATGGTTGTTTTGGTCACTTTAGTCAATCCAATGATTGAATGCTGTAAGATACAAATGAAGCCTTGGCTCTGTTGATGAAGGTAACACTGCCTGTGGGGCGTTCAGGAGTATCCAGAATTTGACATTCTAAATCGGCCTGTGATTCGTTAATGAGACCACAGAGGAGCAATGTTTCTCTGAAGCTTCCTGTGACCTCCCCGTTGGTTTCATGCCTGTCTACACCACGCTCGCACGGCGTTCTGGGAGGTTGTCCCTAGCTGCAAATACGCGGTGTGGCGTGGGAGTGCGTCCTTGTCCCGCCCAGAGTTAATGTTTACCTCTCGATTTAAAGTGTTCTTTTCATTTTGAGGGAGGTTACTAAATTGAACCCCAAGTTTTTCAGCCAAAAATGGCGCATCATGTAGCAAAATTTGTGTCATTTTACTTTCCGGAGTGCGAAATGTGATACATATTGTGTTTGTTGACATCATAACATGACAGAAGCCTGCACCTACTGTAGCATTTTTGCTCAATAAGGAAATGAGATTTTTTAATTACTGTAGTTAATACTATAATTACCACAAACCAAGACGCTCAGAACTATGGTGTCCTTCAGTGGTTGTAACCTCTGAAATCTATTCTCAGGTAACTGAATTGTAGGTTAAGGGCTTTCTTACTAGTGCCACATACACCTCGAGTTTCAGTAAATGGTGTATCACCATATAAGTTTGAGTGAGGGTGGACTCCCCTCTGATTTTCTTTCGCACTAACTTTTCAACATTTGATTTTTTTCTTTGTAATGGGTATTTATCCATTCCTCTTCTTCTGAGAACTGAAGTAGTAGGCAATCAATGAGAGCTGTGTGTTCTTTTTATCAGACGACATGATACCAAACAGTAATGGCCAAGCCACCACACCATCGCTCTTTGCCTCGTTCTGCCCGAGCCCCATACATTCCACAGCAGACTCTTCGGTTAGTTCAACATAAATTTAAGTTATGTCAGTGCCTGTTGGAGGCATTTTGTACTAGTTTGACTCAACATTAAATTTTCCTCATGTAGGAATCCATGGCTCGAAGGCCCAGGAGTGCATCAAGGCCATGGCCCAGGTCCAGGTCCTGGCAGTCATTCGTCTGGATCAACCACGTACGATGGCTACATGCCGGTCATTGACCAGTATGTTCCTGACCCACCACAGCCATGGCATCAACATCAGGCAGTTACCCCAACAGTAAATACAGAAACCAATCATTTTCTACCCAGTTGTACAGTTTTCCTTCAAAATATTATCCTATGTTATTCTTGATCTATTTCTTTCAGACCCCAGTCTATGAAGTTCCAGAAGGGGGAGGACAAGAACCTCACAATGTTTGTACCCTTCCACATCGCAACACTCATCACAGATGTGTACAATCATCTGATCGCCCTTTGACTCCTGGAGGGCTGTCTCAGCTCTCAGGAAATGCAGCTAGTTCTGCTACAGTGTCTGGCTGTGCTGAGTGTGATGCTCTGGACACATGGTGCTATTACTGCATTCAAGGAGTTTTAGGCATTGCAGCACTGACGGGCTTGTCTCTGCTTATTGCTGCTGTTGTCCTTCGAGGGAGAACTAATTTATCAGCTATGCCGTACATTGGTGCTATGCTAGCTTTGGTAGCTGGTGCTCTGTTGCTTGTGCAGTTGTTTGCAAGAAATGAAAAGAAAAGAAAGAAAAAGAGGCTCCAACATCTGCGTGACCAGCGTTCTGTCGGCACAGGTGTGGTTCTATTTATAATAATATTTATTCTGTTTGAAAACACTTGTGGAAGAAAATGTCTTATAAAACTTATGCCATGTGTGTTTATTGTCATTTCCCATTATCAACAGGGGCTGGAGGAACATTGAGACGTCCTATGGGGGATGCTGCTGATCTTATTCCTTTACAAGATTTGCATAAAATTCCAACTGGCCCAGGCTGTTTGGCAGTTCCGCAAAGTAACCTTCCTTTACAGACTACTGGCCACCTCACTCATCAGTTTCAACCTCTGTTGACAAGACCTGCTGTGATTGGACAGAATCAGCCAATACGGTATACAGTTTTGCACTTATTCTTCCAAAAATCTGACAAAATTATTAGATTCTAGGATTGCTATATTTTTTAATTTTTATATAATTGATCAGTGATATATAATGAGGGACATTTCAACTTTTAGGCCTCAAGAAGTGATGCTCTCCCCCAATGGGACACCGTGGTGGCGCCGACAAGCATCCCACCCAGGCCCTGGACGTGTGGTGTATCCCTCATGAAGGCATGCTCAAAGACTGAACCAAGGAGACTGACTTCTTGTAGCTTCTGGACAATCGTGACTTATCTAATTTTCAGTTTAGAAGTGTATTCATAATTGAATGGACTGTCTTCATAGTAGTTAACGAGGATGTGTGACTATGGATTTGAGGCCAATTGTAATGGAATCTCCAGACCTAGTCTTCACATGACACATGGTCACTTCACTAGTCATAAGCAACATGTAGTAGAAAGAGGGGAAAAAAAAGGATGAAAGATTGTTTTAATTTTGTGACACTATTCTTTTTTTTTTTTTTTTTTTTTTGGGGGGGGGGGGGGGGGGGTTGTTTGTTTGTCTGTCTGTCTGTCAAGGAGAACTTTGTACATACCTATTTTGTAATGTTATTGTGAAATATTAACTATTTTGCTACCAGATACATCCATATTTTTGTATCAAAATAAAGTGAACTGAAGATGTGATTACAGTAATAGATTGATACTTACTGCCAAAATTCTTATCCTGTATCCCACCACATTCTTGCCCAATAGTGGCCTAAGTCCCAGCCTACAAAATGAGTGGATGTTACGGCAAAAGTCCGATCCCGGCGGAAGTCCAGATTCGCTGGGGGTTGACGGTGACTGACAGAAAAGTGTGAAATTTAGGTAGGCTCATGTTTATGGGAGATTATATTAAACTCCTCCACAAGGAAACATTTTAAAATGGACAAAGAAAATTGATTCGATGATATATTTTAAGTTGAGTAATGACTTTATTAGTACTGTTTACACAACTTGGCTGAATTACACACGCAAGAAGTAGAATAATATTCAGGAAATATTGTACACAAAGGAAAAAATTCCACTCCAAGAGGGTTTTTCAACCAGTACAGGAGAGGATAGATAGGAAAACTTGGACAAAATTGTCCTTAACTTAAAACATTTCATGACTGGCGAACGACCATGCATAAATACCCTGGTGAAAGTATTGACATTAAATACATAAATTATGACTTCATTGGATTCATATCACAGACATTCGCATTTGACAATGTGTTGACCACACTATTTAACTCAACACATGCAAGTGGCTACAACTTAAGACAAAATCCCCCCACAGTATAACAGGAGTCAGTATTGTACATGGAGCCCAACCCCACACAAAACAGCTTTTGCATTCTGCAGTGCTAAACACATCAATTTAGTCTAAATGATGAGGGTCCCTGCAACTCAATCTCCATGGAAAATAAATAATCAAATATCTAACAATACATTTACAACATCCTTCCATATCAGGCATGTGAATAGTATTTTAGCAACTTAAAAAGGAATATGGAAAACCACAGGAAATGGAAGGAAAATCTAAGGAACTAATATACATTTTAAAATCCCTAACTTAACGTTCTTATTTCATACAAAGGCAACCATGTTCTTCTTTCTTTATGGACAAAAATCTTGAAACACTATCTTGGAATGCAATCACATACATGAGCTACTATGTATAAGGTACATGTTTCAGCACAACAATTTGCAATTCACAGAGATCAATTCTCTGAAACACTAATTTCACATTTGAAAGTTTGGCCACAGTATGTAAAGAGTAAAGAGCAACAAGGCACACACATAGTACTTGACAAATTGATTTAAAAAAATAGTTGAAACCTTCTCATATCTATTACCTGAAATTCATGACCCAGCATGCAACTGGCAAATTTGCACTAGAACAAAAATATATTGGTTGGCAGATACAAATCAAACATTTTCAATTGGAGCTAACTTGCTTTTCTACACAGGCATAATTTTAAATCCGTTATACAACAAGATGCTAAAAAAAAAAAAAAACTTACTGATAACAAATTGGTTACTTTGATAATTCACCTAAAAGAACAGGTACTTGAAAAAAGAACTACAATGAGCTCAAAAGATCTTGTTAACATACTTCACAGGCATTTTAAAATGTGAAAATATTTAGCACAGAGACACCAAATCAACCTCATCTTCTTGGCATCTTAAGTAAGGGCAAACCATATACTTAAATATAACAAAATGGGGTATGAAACGGTCAGACCCATGGACCCTGTAAAGCTATAATCTTTGTCTGATTGATATGCCAAAAGATTCAGAACTATTTCAGTTACTTTTCTGAGAATTTACAGTTACCAACTGTCATTTCAAAATATGGAGTATGATCAACTAATGACACTTCTTTTAGTGACCACTAAAAAATTACATAGAAGCCCAAATGCACTCCTCATTTTTTAATACACCAAAATGAAAAGTAGCAAAATAAATCAATTTTTTCATCTTGCATATGTATCCATGAGCCTTCTTTAGACACAGTAAGACAAATAACACCCAGATAGATAATTTCTATATGGTTCTGTTGTACACTGCGGTCAAAGGAAACTGTTGTTTGACATTTTTGACCAACACCATACAAGGCACACACAAACTATAGAAAACCCACACAGCCTTTGAGTTTGTTTCAAAGAAGAAAGGAATCAGCATCAAAAACAGGGAACCTGCATTTCAAAAAATGCAGTTTGGTCAAATTCTATGTGTAGTTATGAGCTAAAAGTCACATAAGGTTTCTAATTTATCACAATCAAAATGCAAATTGAACATCAGTCCTTCATAATTCATCTTTTACTTCTGAATACGCATCCAGTACCTCTGATTCATTCTGGTGTCTGGCGATGGTTTCATTTAAACTACGAAGTTTCTCTTTAACATCATTTAAATCTACACTTAACTTCAGGATCTCCTCAGTTGCGATTGTCTTTGGAGACAAAAGCTGGGTTTGCATATCTTGCAATTGGAAAAAAGCATCTCGAATCTGTTTCAAAGATTCTGTGACAAAAGACAGCCTACTTTTGCCTTGTGGCAAAAATGAGACTGACATGAGAGTGGATGTTGCCTGTCTGTAAAAACGCAAGCGAGCAGCAACTTGCCTCTGAAGAGATTTTCTGAGTGTGTGGCTTGATTCAGTCATTGGTCCTTCTCCAAAGTTCACCACAAGTGATCTGTACCTATTCACAAGCAGGCTGGCAGACTGCAGGACTTCTATTTTCACTTGAGTCATACATTTCTCAACACTGAGTTGATCCTGAAATTGGATGTTTCTTGTAGAGAATTATTGTAGGTTTTATTCGTGATGAAGAATTTTCATATTATATTACCTGAAATGAGAGGGGCAGACGTTGTGCACCTTTCTCACAAACTACTAAAAGTGTCCACACTCTTTCTTCCGGGCTTAAATTTGAGAGTATAAACTGAACTAAATTTTGGACAGTCACCTCAGTGGCAGCAGGGAAAATGTGACTGTCAGATTTCCTGAAATTTAAGTAGAAAGGTGGAATATCTCTCATCACAAAAGACAAGAATGAATCATACTTCAGAACCCAAGAGATAGATGACTTACAAAATGGCAGGAAAGAAAATTATACTTGGAAATCTATGGACAGTGAACTCCCAAGGTAAATCATTGTTATCACCATCAATCCTGGCAAATTCTAAAGTGCTCACCGATTTTAAAGTATGAGCTACTGTCAGGAATATGTGAGATACAGCATTGCAAAATGCACAGTATGGTGTGTAGTACATCAGAACCACATTCTATGAAAGCAGGTGAAAAAAACAAAAAAACAAAAACATTGGAAAATAAGCCAAATGTACCACATCATGACCAAGAATTGGAAAGGAACAACAGAGAATGAAGTAAATTTAAATGTGAAAGAAAGACGTACCTTCTTGTTGTCCAACACTCTTTCCCTAAAATTTGAGTAACTTATTTCTTCAACACAGACCATGTTATCTTCACATTTCTTTTCATTCAAAGCACTGTATCGGGACAGGTGGATGGTTTGTGTAGGGCCAAGAGAAAATCCTTGAGACCTTGGCCGCACATCCGAAGTGCGATGCCACCTTGGCAAATTGTTGGAAACATAGTCTTTGATAAACTTGGTTAAAGATGCCTTGTTAATTTCACCTTTCAGAATGTACTGTGATTCAGACTAAGGAGGGAGCACACAGAAAATTGTGAGATCAAAAAGAAGCTTCAGGAGACTTTTGTTTTTCATCTTATAATCCTTCTTACCTGAGGATCTACAATTAGAACAGCACTTTTATCCTTCCGATGCAACACATCTACCCCTAATCGTTCTGCAAAATGATGCAGCTGCAAAGAGTCAAAGGCAAGAAATGATAGAGTCTTATTTCCTGTACAGCCTAGCCCCTTCACACCCCAGTCTCCTTCTTCCTGAAAGCAAAAGAAGGAAACAAAGTGAAATAGATAAAAGCTAGAGTTTAAAAAGAAATCAACATTTATGCAGCGGAATAGTGTTTACCAGCTCCTTCTCAGCAGGGAAATAAGGTTTGTCAAGTAGTCGTGCATGGCGCAATTGCCGACATCTTTCTAACTGAGCCCACTGCTGGAGTTCTTCTGCCCACAAAGGATCACCCATCCCAGTGAGCTGTGACGTCAACCTGTGAATTTTAATAGTGAAAGTAGATGTGTATGCTGATAATCATTTTTGCTTCTTCAATTTGTACAGAAAATGAAAAACCAACCCATTAAACATTTCGTTGTTAATCTGTTGCAAGCGATTAAAATCATAACGCTGGGACACATGAGCCTTTTTCTTCAGAAGACCCAAGTAGTTAAAGAACCTTTGAAAGACGGGTTCATCTTTCACCTCTAAAAAAGCACAGAAAACAGATAACAGTTACTGACAAAAATAAAACCAACCATAGGAGATAATGAGTACAACAGCATGATACATGATAGGGCAATTTCGATAAATTGAAAGTACCTTCTACTACAATATCCGTCCCGTAATCCAAAAGTCCACAGTAACCGTAATCAAATCCACTTCTTGGAGGAACAAGAACTGCCTTTGCACTTTTCTGGCATGCTGAGCTAATATTGCCATAGCTCCTCATAACTTCTCCTACATCAGGTCTCATTGAAAATACCTGAGTAACACCTGCTCTTTCATTTATGTCTCTGGCCCAGGAGGCACAAGACTGAAGAAGATTCCTATAGCTTTGATGGATTTCTGGTTTAAAAAAAAGGTAACATACAATAAGATAATAAGTCTTGAGTCTTAGGGAGATTCAGAACAAAATACTGGTAAGAATTAAAATTTCTTACTTGATCGCACTTCTTGTACTGCATACGTAAGTCCATTTGTCCATCTGATATCGTCACAATTGTGAAATGAAAAAGCAACTTCCCGTAGCTAGAAACAAAGTGGCTCATGAAAAACAAATTACCAAACGAAGAAGAAGTTATTAAGAAGTTTTCAGTAATTAATCACTTCATACCAGGTTGTAATAGTAGACATGATGGAGTAGAGGATTCCGAGGTGTAAATAAAACAAGAATTGGACCATTTTTAAGATAGGATGACAGGGTCAATGACTTCACACCTGGGGGTTGAACCCACGCAGTAGCTTGATGAAGTACTTCAAGAACACATTTGACCATTGACTCTGCAGTCCAAGTTTTCACAGGTGAAGTCTAAAGAAAGATTGGCACGTCAATCTTGACTATATTTTTACAATGATCAAGACAAGTGGCAAAGAAACAATAAATTAGGTAACTCACATAAGCAAAAGTTTGATTCCACAAAAATATTTCTATTCTTGCAACATCTGAAAGCTCATCAAATACAATGCCCTCTGGATCCAGGGCAACTGTGAAAGCAACATCATTCAAATGGTCCTGCTCAGAAAATTTTCGGGCTGCTTCATAAAAGTTATCATAGACCTGTGCAGCTTCTTTCTTGAAACTTTGGAAATTTAAATTACATAGCACTACCACCTGGAAAGAAGAGAGAAGAAAATCAATTTTAATTTAAGAAAGAATGAGATTCATTAAGAACCAAAGGGACTTCTGTACTCACATCATGTTCTGTCAGTTTAGATACTAAGTCAGTTTTGTTGTGAATGATGCTCACAGGGCGAAGTGCAGTCTTCAAAAATCGAATAATATGAGACACTTCTCTCACTCCATTGTAGTGTTGACCTTCAGATCTTTGTGGAACAAGAGTAAATAATGGGAAAGTGTAGATTTTATTTCTTTGACGGCATTCACTGCCTGGCTGCCAACAATTGATCGCGGCAAAATATATCTGCAAGACAGATACATTTAACATATGGAAATGCCTGCATTTCAAGCACATTGTAAAGAATTTCAATAGGCTTACTTCCTTATGATAGTATCGGGCAGCAGCTTCAAAGTGCCATCTCACTCTCTGTGATTCTGCATCCCATGGAGCATAATACATCACAAATGACAATTCTGAAAGCAGTACTTTCTCCATTGCTGTTTTCATTTCCCCAGTGTAGAAATCATCCAGAACAGTACTAGGTCGAAAGAAAGGTGCTGGTGTTGGAATGATTGAAGCTTTGGGGGGTCTAAAAGAGAGTAAAAATGAGAACTTATGAAGAAAAAACAGTAAATTGAAAATTTGATAAGGGTTAAAATATTTTTGGAAATTAACAACTGACAGCTCTGCAAGGCCTTGTCAGCTGATATTTGTGTTGTAGAATTGGTCGGATTTGACAGCATTACTACTGATTACACTCACGGACTGTGAAGAGCAGCATAACATGTGAGAGTAATAGCCAGGAGGAAGCAAAGTTCTTTTCCGTGGTTATACATTTTCTTCTTCCAATGTTGATCATGAGTGTTACTAAGTGTCCTGTCCTCCTCTTGGGACAACATAACCATTGTCATTCCCAGCGAGTAGAACTGGACGCCACGTCTTGGGACAACATAACCATTGTCATTCCCAGCGAGTAGAACTGGACGCCACGTCATAAGTAAGCAGGGGATACATAAAAATTTCCAGTCATTTGATGTCAACACTGAGCAACCATCAGTCACAAAAGCTACGCAAAACCTCGCTAAGTCCAGCAACAGTACCGACACGTAAAAAAGCAGAAGGATAAAATTGCCAGCTGGCGGGCAAGAGCTGCCGTCCGTTCAATAAGGAAAACGTCGGTTGTTTGCCCCTCACTGTGACGATCTGTAAATAAGGAGCAGAAGACAACAAATAGCTACAGAAACTCCCTACCCTAAACGAGTTATTATTTATTTCAAACTGGTTGTCGCCGTTCGACGTTATATTCAGCAACAGCAATTAAATGTCTTTGCTGCTGCTCCCTGTACTTAGGAGGAGCCGACCGGCGTTTCAAAGGGTTTTGGCCTTATCAGGGCCATGCTTATCGAAGAGGTTGGGATCTTCCCGAAAACTTAAGGCGTTATGTGCCGTAGCATCTGTCCGTACCTCCAGCTCAGGCAGCGCATTTGCAGCGCTAGTCCAGACACATTCAAAGTCTGTTCCTGATCCTGATGCTGAAAGCACATCCTCACCCGTTGCAGACGGGCACACGGTGTCACATCCGTCGGGAATACAATTCGAAGAACATGAGAAAAGATACTATCACAGTATCATGGAAGCTTTACCACAGTACAGAGAAACCATTTTCACTAGTACTTACTTGGACGATCTGAAATGTACACTACTCAGTGATGTTTCTGAGCTTCCTGAACAGAAGGACTGGAGCAAGTCTACAAACAGGGAGATTGTGGATGCATTCCGCCTCATGACTGCATATGCTATAAAAAACAAACTAGTCATTTCTGATCCATGCTTCAATCACATTTGCGATGCAATCCATAGTAAGCGCAGATATATATATGTATACATATTTATATTGTAGGTATATAATTCATATTTACTTGTCTAATGACCTGTCTTTATTTTCTTCATCAAGAACAAATAAATGGATTTACTGATGAAGAAGTGTTAGAAGTTGGAAAGTTACATATGTTGTGGCATTTCCCCGAGACCACTAAGGATAAAAATTATAGATTGTTGTTTGAAAGTTTTGATGATGCTTGTTGCACTCGGTATAGGAATAAATGGTTTGAATCCAGAGATATCACAACAATTTTAAGAGCTGCAGACGTTATCTATTGGCAGAGAATGGGAAGTAAAAGCCACTTTTTGAAGTGCATGGTTTATCATCTTGGCTTGAAAGCTAAAACGTAAGTAATTTCTGTACTCTGTGCAGCTACAATCATTTATGTGCACTTGAATATTTTTAAAATGAAGTGGTTTTCTCATACAGGTCACATCATATGATACAGATTATGTTCTACCTTGGAATCATGAGATCAATCCCTGCGTCGTACAAGTTTTATGATCTGGAAAGAAAAGTCTTTTCATTTGCTGAACAGTGTTCTCTGGAAGAATTAGCAATTGTTGTCAACTCCCTATTCAGGTCAAAATCTAGAATGCAGTATTATCCTTTAATGCAAGAACTGCTCATCAAAAGCTTAAAAAACTCTTCTACTATTGATGACTATTTACTGACTACTATTTCAAAGGTGAATTGACACTCCCTCCAAGTGCAATGATAAAATGATGAAATTTTGAGTTATTAACTGAATTTCTTTCTCTACAGGGAATCAATTTGGCACCTAGAGAGTTAAAACCTCTTGTAGCTCTGCTACAAAAAAGAATTTTTCAAAGAATTCAGCATTTTAATAATGAATCCATTATCCATGCACTCTGGATGTTTGCTTCTAACAGTGTGGTGAATGAAGATTTTGCTCAAGCGGTATATGAAAGGACTTTGAAAGATATCTGTAATCTAAGGGTATGTTTCTAATCACTGAGTAAATTTATTTTTAGTGAAAGCATAATAAATTTTATTTCATCAAAGTTTCAAAATTTCAGACCAAAGAGCTTACAAGAGTCATTACAGTTTTCACTGAATATATATCACCAAACAGGAGTTTGAAGAAACTTGCAGAATGTATATTTGAAGAACTTAGAAAACCTGAGAAAAGTTTTTGGTTTCGAAAGCTGGCCTTTGTTCAAGGTGCAACTCTGCACCGGCTACTTATTTGTGGAGTCTGCCCAAGTGATTTTTTGGACCAATACATGAGTTTGATGACATCGGGTATTCTGCATACAATTAAGCTGCTTTTAATTGTTTTCTTTTATTGGTATTTCATATTAATTACTTTCTGCAGCTGATATTGCAAATGAAGCATTGGGTGTTGATGTTCACCTTGAAGTCTTTTACCCTGAATATAAAGGTGTCAGATTACAACCTCTCATTCGTGAAGCTGTTTTCAAAGTGAGTGATTTACAATATGTAAGTCATATTAGCTCTCTGTCAAATTAAAATTTCTAATCATCTCTCTTATTTTCATTGTGGCAGCAACGATTCCAGAATGATACCGGAAAATTTGTGAAATCATCTGGATCCAAAGGGAAATTTTCAACCTTCAATCTGAGATGTGTAGAGTCAGCAAAAAAAGTTTTGCTTGATGTCCTAGATGATAATGAAGATCATTTACTTATTAAGCGTGTGATACCATCTTCAGGCTACATTGGTAAGACATGAAATCCCCCCCCCCCCCCCCCCTCCGTTTGTTAGTTGCAAAAATTTGTGAACGTTTTTTCTGCATTTTGCTTTTTATTTTATTCAGATGTTGTGCTTCATGTCAGCAAAGATGGTAGATATCTACCAATACCTCCTGAAATGAGGAGATCAGAACCATGGGAACTCACCAGAATACCTGCAGAAACTATTGAAGGAGATAAATTCTTAGCAATAACTTTTTTGACAACATCGTCAGAATTTAAGGACAGGAAGATAACTTGGCTCCAAAGAGAAAGAGTAGCCATATTTAAAAGTTTAGGATTTATTCCCATGGAAGTGAGTTGTAGCCGAATATAATGATGCACTTCACTAAAATACCATAGGTGTTTCTTATCATTTTGTTCTTACTTTCAGGTGGGATTGGAATATTGGCTGAATAATACTGACTTTGACTATAAAAAGACTGATCTGTTGAGAAGAATAGCTGAAGTATTGCCTCAATAAATAACAATCAGTGAACTTAATAGATAGATCTTGTATTTGTTTTATTTTTTAAATTAAATCCTACAATGTAATAAAGAACAACTAGTATACTGGACCGTCATCTAAGTTGTCATCCTCCTCATCTAGGTAATCTTCACCATTATCAAAATAGTTATTGATGTAATCAGTCCCATCATCCATTTCTTCATCAAGGTCCTCCTCCTCAACCTCTTCTCCAGCTTCTGAATCTGCGTCTTTATTTTCATCCTTGTTCTCAGCCTTCTTTCCATCTGTTTCTACTTCACCCTCAGCATCACTGCCCTCCTGCTCTCGTTTTTCCAGTTCCTCCAATCTAGAAAATAATGGGAAAATTTCAATCGACGTGCACATATTTAATACACTTACGGTACTCAATTCATAATTTGAAAAGCACCTGTTTGTTATGTCCTCAGCCTTTTTCGGCACTTTTGTGTTCCCTTTAGAAGATTTTAGCTTTCTCTTTCTCCTGGTAGGTTTGGAACCACTTTCCTTCAGCTCTTTTGGGAAGTGATTCCAATCACAAACCAAGTCAGCTGTGGTTCTTGATGCTAATGTTGCAGTTTGGTAACGGTCTGAGTACCTTTGGATGTCAGCCTTAATGACAATATCTTGGAGATAAGATGGAGAGTCATGGAAGAATTCTACTAAATCTCTCTTTAGAGCTAGGAGGTATTCACCTAAACAAAAATGTAAAAGAATTAAAATGTATCAACAAAAAAATGCACATTTAAAAGACAAAAGACAGTTTATGAAAATCTATTAGAAAAATGAAAGAGGTATACCTTCAACTCCTAAATCCAGAGGAACTGGTCTGCTTTCTAATGGAGGAAATAGAGGCGGAGGCTCAAGAACAGATTCGACAGGTGCTTCTCCAGCTGTAGGTCCTCCAGCAGGTAAACCAATCCTTTCGTTGATATCTTTAAAGGAATGGCCACCACCACCACGGCCTCTACCTCGCCCTCCCATTTCTACTGCACTGCTTTTTCCTTTCTTGACTCAGCAATTTTTTCTTCGCCGGTTTCACTCTCTTCTACAAACAGGTCCTACAAAGAAAAAAAAAATTATAACTATACCAGTAACTAATTTTAATGAAGTGGTACCTCTGTGAATTGTCATCCCATACCTTATCATAAATAACTTTGATTATCAATGAACAGCTCGGACATGTCGCGATTTCTTCGCCAGCATTTAACTCTTCCTACAATAAGAGAAGTAAAATTGTTAAAAATATCCTACACAAAGTGTCTATTTGATGTAGAGAAATTTAAATGCGAACCGCGTGTAAAAGAGGTTAGGACTGGATCTTGCCTTTGTAATCTGGAACCGATCTCCGCAAGGGCAAGGGTAATAGTAAGTTTCTTCGTCCTCGTCGTATTCGAAATCCTCAATCTCGACTTCGTCGTGAAATACAGCCATTTTAGGATCTCATGTCATCACGAAAAAGATTTCCCATCATGAACGCGCGTCGCGTAAACAACTGTGCGTGCAAAGAGCGTGTGGTGCCTTATTTACAGTGAAATCCAGCCCCCCCTCCCCTCCCCTTCCCCTCGGCCCCGCCGTGTAACTAGGCCACCCATTCAACTCCTTTGTATTTATGTTGCCTTCTGAGCGGGCGACGTGAACACTTCAACAACAAATAATGACGGCTCCCACGGAACGTGTTGCGTCCCTTTATTGGAAGCAGTTGAATGGACTGTTATGTCTCTACAAACCACCTAATGTAACATTAGGGCGTCTGGTGTCCAACTTGAAATTAATCATCCCGTCAGGTAGGATATTTATTTCACATTGTGAGTTCAGTCTCCATTTAACCTAACTCAATCATCAACTTGAATTATTAATTTGTTCAGCATTTCATGACTGTTTAGTCGAGTTGAACCAAAACTGTGCCACTATTTCTATGAGTCTTCGCACCATGCTTCTTATTGCAGCGTTAAATAGAATGATTATTCGTCAACCTAGGAAGGTTGTGCAGTACGATGCTACCTTTGGAGATCCAATGGAGACTGTAGTCACAGATTATTCAGACCATCCCTTAGTAATTGGGCCTCGTTATGACAAATCTGATATTTACATTCAATGTCATAGTGCTCTAACATACCATTCATCTGGAGTTTGTGGTGAGTGAATATTGTGGGAGCCTCCCAATATCTGATACAATATTATTTGGTAAATTATTTCATCTTGTACCTGTTTCAGTGGTTGGTCTTAATTATGGTAGACATTTAGCTACAGATCTAGAAGACTCCAAACCTTTCAGAGTATACCGCATATTGGGTGAATTAGGTGTTGCAACAGATAATTTATTCAAGGATGGAAAAATTGTTGAGAAGGCGACTTATTCAGGAGTGTTCAGACCTGTTATTGATAGAGTTGTAGCCTCAATGCAAGCATCTCATCAACGATTCATGTTCATGTAAGTCTTTTGCTCACTTTTGTTAGACCATGGAAAGGTATTGAAGAGGGTTTGGACATAATTAATGGCTACCAAATACATGCATAAAAATACATCTTACCTTACCAAAATTTTAAAGAAAATTAATTAGTTTTGTCAACTGTTTTCATTAGGAATGCTGGTGTGTCCCTGCAGAGCCAAGAAGCATATGAACTTGCCGTCAAAGGTTTATTGCGTCCTACAAATGATGCGGTGCCTATCATTTATGGAATTAAATGCATCAGTTTTGAGAGACCGTTTTTCACTATAGGTATGTGTATTTCGAGTCTAAATTGTTCAATCACATGCCTTTGATGGATCATAATAATAAGTGTAATACTGATTTACAGAAGTGACGTGTACGAATGAAAGAGAGGAGTATCTCCTAAACTTAATCCACACCATAGGGATCCAGGCAAGGTCTGTTGCGAGATGCAATAGTATTAAATGCATCAGATATGGACCTTTCACTTTAGAGCATGCTTTACTGCAACATGCATGGAAAGTAGAAAATTTTGTATCAAATATCAAAATGTGCACTGCCATCAATGAGAAAGATTTGAATTCTGGTAGAAGATCATCTTCAGCTGGAGTACCATTAACTCCTCAGGCTGAAGAGTCTCTAATTGATACTACATCTGAAGAGCTTCCCAATGTCAAAGGACAGCATAATTCTTCTGCATAGTGTCCAGCCATGAATAAAATAGTTCTTAATGTGTGTGCTGAGTTGAAACCGGTTGAAACACTTATATTGACTGTGATACGAATGTTATTTGTTGTAAAAATTCTGATTTTCTCTGAAGGGTTAAGTGAATAAATCTGACAGATTAGATACTTTCATACTGTGAATTTATTGTACAGGCATCACCTGTTAATTTTACCAGACATTACAATTAGATGATGAAGTAAACATAAAAATTGTTCAAATGATTTTTCTACTATATTACTGTTTCTTGGCAGGTTTAAATTTCAAGTACAGGATTCCCAGAAACATGGCTCCCAATGTGATCTTGGCAGCCTGAAAGTAAAATTGAGTATATTAATTACTGAAGTTCGGTACAAATAGCGGAGAAAGCAGGATAGTACTTACACCTGCTCTTCCTTGTGCAGTGTGGGAGTTGTAGTACTTCCTAAGGCCAGTGTATTTGGCAGCTAATGCTGGGTCTTCAGGTCCACCAGCCATCTCCTGAAAAATATAAAAAGAAAATGATTAGCATCCACATGAGTATCATGAACACATGACAAAACACAGCTCCCTGGAGAAAAAAATGAGAAAAGTCATATTAGACTGCTTAACATTGGTGTTCAAATGAAGGTATATCCCAACAATGGATGAAATATTGAATAGATGGTATGTGCATAGAGTGAGAAAACAGCGGGATGAGAACACATACCAATACCGTTGAAGGTAAAGCTAACCTCCGAGTCAACTCGGGTGCGCTCCACACTTACACAAGTGTAAACAGTCTCATCTACACCGACAACCTCATATACAAACGGGGCAATGCGAAGTTACAACTTCATACAAAAATGCAGCAATGACAAGTGACGTCTATCAAATATATCGGATATAAAGGGATGCGTAAAATGACCTCTGTCTGCTACAGGAGATGAAGGGAGCCCTTGTAACGGAAGGTCGCGATTGACGCTTGTATGAAGACGAAACGCTATCATCAGGGTGGTAGAAAAAGTAATGTAAAGGTCAGCGAATAATGGCAAATGGTTAAACCTTACGATATATACGAAGAGAAACTGGACAAGCAGAAAACTTGGAGATCAGTCGATCAATGGTTTCTGGCTGGTGGCGATGTCACAGCAAAGCCGAAAAGCCAGAAGGCGGTGGCTGAGGAACAAATGACAACCTCCACTGCCTCCACACTGCTTCCACACTGTACCTTCCCTGCCACAGGGCTAACTCTCGCTGGGGGGAAGGAAGAAAAAGATGCGTCGTTGGACGAGGAAAGGCTCTTGGATTCTTCTGCAACACTGCCTCTGATTGGACCAGGTCGGTCACGTGGCTCGCCCAACGCTTAATTTAGCAAAATCCCCCCTCGCCCAGAGTTTCCGGGCCCTGATACAGGCCGTGGACGTACCTTGCCAACTTATTTGATTTTGTATTATTTTCTTTCAACCTAACTACCTCAATACGTATGGGTGGTTCTTGAAGAAAAATTTTCATATATAATACCAAAAACAACTGCATGGTGATACTCCCTAGCTAACCCAGAGATAACTAAAAACAGTAAATTTAGTTCTAAGAAGGGTAGGACTGATCGGGAACGGTGCGAAAAGTGAAGTGTGTTTGAATCTGCTCTGTAAGACTCATTTGGGCTAGTTTGGAAGAAGAGTTGTTTACGATTGCCAGCCCTACGCTAAGCAAGTAGGGTGCAGAAACTCTGCTCTCATAAGGTCACAACAGAAACTTTTGATACACAGCATCATTTATTTCTGTTCAAGTTTTTAGAAGGCTAACAGTCTTGTCGTATTAACATCAGCAAACCTAGCTTAATGCACAATCTATGTTAAACAATAGAATTTGTTGAAACCCAACTACAGAAACTCATGCAACGGAGTGGAGTCTAATTATTGGATACAATTATTACAGTTCATGGATGCCTGAGAAACAAGAAGTTTTGTATGGCGCACAGAAAAGGTGATGAGAAGTGAATGACTGGTTTCTCTATTTACCATTATCTATTCAGACCAGTTATCAAAGTATCTCACAGCTGATCCCCAAATTATTTAAAGCCTAAATATTTTGTCTTAATAGTAATTAAATAAAAGGGACAGATTCTAAGAGAATGGGAAAGCATGTGATGTTTATAAAATTGAGTCTCTGAAGACACAGAAAACTCATTGAGAGACATTCCATATGATATGTCTCAAATGCATGGTCCCCAAAGAGGTTGGTTCGACCATACATTTTTAACTTGGGGCTAGGTGCTTTACATTGCCAAACTATTTTTTCACATTTTTTTTTAACATTATGCCTGTCACCACAATGACATGGCTGATTAACAGAATGGATGGGAAAACAGAGCAAAATGAGTACAGATGTTAACATGAGCAAACCCTTTAAAGATGGTGCTATATTAGTAAACACAAATCTAGTAACTATTCCTTCAATACAACAGAGATACAGCTAAGCATGGACAATAATGAGGAAGTTAGCTTGTAAGGGTAGGAAGTGAAGACTACAGTTCTCATATTACTCTACAGCTGCAGATTCACTAAAAGAACACAATTTTGATTTGACGTACTTAGCTATCGTTAGCAATAGCTTATTTCAAGATGTACAGATACAATCTGAAAAATATTGTATTCTAAAACAATATTAGGTTCAACCTTGTGACTTCTTAGTTGTAGTCTCATTGCTAGTAACAGACAGTCAGAAACAACTGAACAGATCATGTTTGAGGAGGGAGAGGGGTAGAGGGGTGAGAGTTTGACACAAAAAAGACATGTCTCATATTCCACCTCTGAATGTAGGGGATAATTCATAAAAAAAAGGTGAGAGGCAGAGGGGTAAAATATTTGAGCAAAAACATAGCCCTGACCAACTTATATCTATCAACAGTCACAAGAACACATTGATGTGTCTCAGAAGCCTGATTTTATTAATTAATTAAGGTTATCTATTTGCCAAGTCAGTTGCATTGACAACAAATCTTCATCTATGATTTTTCTCGTCCCTTTAAAATACCGGTGAGAAACAAATATGTTCAAACTTTAGGGTTGTTTAGCTCAATCAGTGTTAAAATATTTTTAAATATTTTACTGTTTTTTTTTTTTTGAACAAAGAAAAGAAAACAAACAACAAGGAGGATCTCAGTTTGGTTTTTAATATAATGTGTGTGTTATACCTGATTTGTAGCACAAGACAGTAAAATCAACCTCATTTATACAAGTGATGTTAGATTTTCTGTGGCTAACTGCGCACTAATCCAAGGGCTGTTGGATTTTACAAATTATTTTTGGTAAGTCTATACTGTTAGTTGTAGTCATGAAAAACAAGATGAGTATTACAACTACACAAATCTACTCTGTAAGTTATGTATTCAGATTTCACTGTTATTTATAGAAAAGTCAATGGGGGCAAAAAGAGATGTGAATAAACTTCCTTAAATATGTAAGGTACAAAATAATAACTCAACATTAAAAAAACCAAAGATGGATATTTTTATCAATGGTTGCACATCAAACGCTTCCTACTGTCTGTAGAGAGGGCAATTGACAAATTTGCCCTGAACACTTTGATTGGCAAAGCCGGCCCTCAAAACTTGTACTTTTCAGGTACTTTTCTGTTGTTTTTGTGATGTTCAGATGAGAAAAAAAAATTAAAACCTTAAACATTTCATTGTGTAACAAAAACAAGTCTAAACTCCAATCAAGAGACTTTAAACACAAACTCAACAAAAATTGATTGGGAATTATCATTGCACGACATCCTTCCCAATGGGCACAGTCAGTTAACTCACCGTACAAAGCACACATATTTACCTACCCACCTACGGAGACACGCACACACACTTACACAGACGAACAATGTACATGCACTCAGCTATGCACACATGCACAAGAGTAAAGACCTAGACACTAAATTTAACTTTTGTCTTCAAGGTCCAAGATTTCACCAACAAACGTTGAGATGTCAGTGACACGCTCTGCATGTGTCTTGCAGAATGGGTGTTCAAGGAGTTGTGTGTAGTTTGGCCGTGCAGTGTAATCTTTCTGTAAACTGCCCAAATCAGGATAGGGTTAAGTGACCACAAATAAAATAAGTTTGGTTCAAGCCACAGAGAACTAATAATCATTTGACTTACCACTGCTGAATGAAATCTTCGAAGTCACAGGTGAACCTGCCCGGCGGCAATCGTGGTGGGTCATCTTTGACAACTTGCTTCAGTTGTTCAAATGGTGTTCCCCACGTGGCATAAGGAAACTGACCAGTAGCTAGCTCTAGTAGGGAAATACCCAAGCTCCAGACATCTGACCGAATATCATAGTGTGAAGGATTACCCGAAGGATCAATTCGTTCAGGCTGGAGAAGTAGGATAAATGCATACACAAATGATTTATTCCTGTACATGGCATCTTGATACAAGCACTATTCGTACAAGGAAATACTTACAGCCATGTATGGTTTACAACCAGCATCAATTGTCTTAGCAACTGAGTCCACAAGATAACCAGAGATACCAAAATCACAAATCTTCACTTCTCCACGTCTGTTAATAAGGATATTGGATGGTTTGACATCACGATGTATAACCCGTAACTGTTGATATAAATAATGGAGGGCACTAACAACCTGAAAATAAATAAATACATGTATACATATATATATTAAATCAATTAATTCAATTTTACTATCATAAAACAGCTTACAGCAACTGTGATTTTTCCCAGAATGTCTTCTGGAATACTTCTTTGGTGGGAAAAAGCACGTGTATAAAATTTATCGAGGCTCATATCCATAACCTCCATACATATCCATACATCACCTTCTCGAAAAAGGGCTCCATAGAACTGTACAGTGTATGGACAGTCTGAAGAGCGCATGGATATATCAAGATCCATCAGAAGACGCTTTTGCTCCTGAGTGTTAACAGTGGCTGTAATTCGCTGAAAACACAACCAAAACAAAAATGAGAATTAACAACACCTAAGCAAAGGAAAAGAACAGCTTTAACCAAAGCACTAAAAGTCTATGCGCTTGCAAGGAGTTTCCATTACACAATGTGGCAAAGCTAAAAAGTTAATGTTGTTGACGACCAAAAGGTTTTAAAAGAACTATAGGGCAACTATATGACATTATATCTCCAGAAACTAGCACTACCTAATTTAACATATTTGATAAAAGTATACGCACACAACCAACAACATAGCAAATGTTTTTTAATGGACCATTCATCCAAACTGCAGAAATTGTTCAGATGCACTATTCTATTCATCAAGATACTCTACATGGGATAATGTTGTTGGATTTTTCAACTAAAAATAAAAATGTGTTGTGTACAAGGTATGGGCTCTCATCTGAATAAGTGATCTACTGAACGCAAATTGTGTACTGCTATGAATTGATTGATTCCAAACTGCTTGAGATAGTGATGCAGTAGCAAAAATAAATTAAAAAGTGACTATTTGTATGAAAGCAGAAAAAGAAAGAAACTGTTTATACAATGGTCAAGATGTAAGCTTAGGTGCTAAGGAATGCAACAGAAGAATCCAACGTTGTCCCACATTTTGACACAATATACAACTCAGACTGCTTATTTCTAGTACAAGGCGAACTACATAAATACTTCAGTAATAACATGAGACCATAGCTATGGTCCACAACAGTACTGAGAATACAATACTATGTGTACATTCAGTTGGGTAAACATATTTAAGCATGCTATCACAATCAATTATACAAAATTCTCTCAATGCAATGTCAAAATTTTACCAAAAGTAAAGATTTTTAACAGTTAAAAACAAGTCACAATTGTTTCTTGCATGTGCAGACAGGGTGGCCACTCAAAATGGGAGATGAAATTCCATGACCTCCATATTTTTCAGGTCATTTCAGACAGCACCCGTAGAATTGGAAGAATTAAAAAAGTGACCAAGCTCGGTATACACCACTTCTCCTCCTCTTGTTCTAAATACTGATAGATGAAGAATCAAGTTGGCAAAAAAGTAAATATTCACTGTAAATTTGGCAAACTTTGCTTAAATTTTGAGGAACGTAAATTCAAAACAAAGTGAAAAATATGTGACCAAAATACTTTTCATCAAAATTCTCATGACTACATTTATTTTCCAGGACTGTTTAAAATTTCCTAAGTTTCTGATCCATCCAGAAGGGTGGCCACCCTGAGAGAAATATACTGGAGCTGATAAATCTTAATGTATCTGTAATGAATTCCATGCACATTTACCGAACTCTTGCAGTCCCCCGCTGAATGTAGCAGGTTCTCAAAGTTTACTAACAAGTCGTGTTGTTCCTGCATGCTTAAAGTGGCTGATATCCTCTAGCAGCACAACAAACCAGCAAATACCATAGAAATTTTTAAGTAAATAGTAACCCAATATATATGCAGGTGGGATAGTTTGCACTTGTATAGTACTGTGAATTTTTTAATGAGAAAGTTAATTAGCTTATAATCCCAAAGATAAAATTTTCTAATAAAAAAGATGTGATTGGACAGCAAATATGAATAAAGAAAGTAAATGATTATATTCTAAGAAATAGTTGTAGTAATAAGCGCAAGAGAAATCACGGCACTCACTTTGACTGCCATTATAGTTTGGCTTGGAATATGGCGCATCTTCTCAACAATGCCATAAGCCCCACGGCCTAGATCACAGATCTTCTCCAAATCATCTGCCTCTACTACAAATGTTTTGTCACCTATAGTTATTGTTGTTTTCTTATCAAGATTGTGGGGAGGTGTACTGAAAGATAAAATGACCCAGAATTAGATGATTTGATATGCTTTGCAAGGGAAGCCAATCTCCAGTGATGAGGACAGCTTCAAGCACTAACTGTAGTCAACAAGAAAAACAGCAAAAGGCAAACAAATTATAGAAGGTACTTACACTGGTTGTGGTTCCTCTGGCACTACTATCTTCAAACCTGGACCAGGTCGTTTTCGAGCTAAGAAACAAATTGTAGCATGTAAATTAAGAAAATTTGAGATGGAATGAGGTTTCGTGTGTATTTAGTCACACTTAAACTATGATTAGATAGTTCTGGTCCTGTGATGTAAAGCAGCATTTAATGAACGAAATAGCCTCCCACTTACCCGCCATATTTATGACAACTGTAACACTCAGCAATTGGTCAGACCCAGTTAATAAAATTTCATATCTAAAACGAGGTTTTCATAGGCTGCAGATTAAAACATCAATGATTTGTTGAGAGGAAGGTGGTGGACCCACTATACACAGTACCTGAAAAAAGGGTTTTAAATGTAAGCGAAACATTGAAAATACTTCGTGAAACTTTTCCTTCTCAACAAATTTCTGAAATGACGAGCAGAGCTAGAGGTCGAATGTAGAAAAAAGCCTCAACGGGTAAAAGATGGTTTACATGTATTAAACCTTTCAGGTTAGGCCTAAAGAGCCAAGGTCAGGTCGAAAGCTCTAGCGAAAAAGATTTATGCATCATGACAGTAAGGAGGAAATTCTCGGTTAAAAATATACCTACCCCCTCTAGTTACGAGAAAATAATGCTTCCAAAACACATCAATAACAAGAAACAGAGCTCCAAAACTTGGCCTGCGGCTTTGATGTTGATTTTCACCCCAACCCCAACAAGAACACACCGACGGCAGCCAATCAGAGCCTCAGAGCTCACCGAGCCGACCGCAGCGGGTTCGGCTTCGGCTGGCTTCGGCTCCGCTCGGCCGGCGCCGGTGGGCCGGTCCAGCAGACGACGCGCTTTGAATGGGAAAGAGAAAGAGAGGTGAGAAAAAGAGAGAAGGAGAAGAGCATGTGGCAGCGGCATGTGTTTGCGGTCGAGAGCGGTGTTTGTTAGTGGCGACCAATGGTAAAATTTCTAACCTATTTTTTAGTGTACGATTCTGTCGTCAACACCAATTCGCTATGGCAGCTGATCTTAAAATGTATCAGCATTTGAAGGAGTTAGGCTGTTGCGACATGTGCTGCTTAAGGTACCTAGGAGAGTGCTCAGCTTTTGCCTACAGAAATCCAACTGCTGCTTTGGAAAAGGTATGTTACCTGATTGTAGTTTATATTGGTTCCCATCTTAATCTATTGTTTGCCAATTATAATTATTATCTACATGTTCTGTTTTAGCGAAAATTGATTTCAGTGCCACAGGAAGAAGAAAACTCTTCCAAAACTAAGAAGCAAAATGTCTGTGTAGCCTGTTTAGGATTACTGCAGGAAGATGTGAGAGAAATCATTATCAAAAAGGTATATTTTATTTTTATTTTTGTGGTATAATAAAGTTAATTGCTCTAATGATTTTTTTGAATAGATTATTACAGATGCCAATGCTGCTGACTATGATTGCAAAGAGTTTTGTAGTTTCTTGTCAATGCCAATCAGTTTCTGCCTTCGAACTCATTCCATGAATTTGCATGTAATGGAAATGTTTCCTGGAACATTTGATGAGCCAGCCGAAACTCGTTTTGTGTCTGTCAAAGATGTATGGAAGTGGGTTGCAGCACCTGAAATAGCTCAGGGCGTAGACAAGAATTTTAATTCTAAAGACTGTGACTTTTCAATCACAATAAGCATTAGCTATGAGGATGATGAGAAAGAGTGTAACTGCTTGTAAGTACTTCATTTTACATTAGATTCTTGTCTAAAATACCTGACTTTTCGTAGACATACTGGGCTTTTTCTCTTTTGAAAATTATTTCATTTTGTTTAAATTAATTTCCAGACTAGATATGCACAAGAAAACTTTTGATGTGCGCCAAAAACAAACTAGGAAATTCAAAGAGCTCCTTTCTCGAAAGTCAGTGGAATCTTTGCTAACCTCCACATCTCCCAGCCATTTCCGAGAACATTATTCTACTCCTCCTACTATTCCAAATGCGCCTGTCTTTTGCTCATCTGTTGCTTTACTGCATAGTTCATTATTTATTGCTGGTAAAAACATTGTGGTTAACGTGGTAACTTCATTTTTTTAGCTGTGTATTAATATCTGTGTTCACCTATCCTGCCATAGGTCGATACAACAAATACTCTCGCACATTGAGTCAGACTCCTTGGATAATTGATGGTAAAAGATTAATGGAAACTTCTGTGCAGGAATTATTATGCAATCCAATTGTTGAATTGGCAAAGGCTCAAGGTAAATTATTTGTAAAATTTCTAATCTCAAACATACATAAACTTAATATTACTGATACTAATTTTGTCATGAAGACCTTAGATTTGCGTCATCTGGGCGAGAAGACGTGGACGTCCGCATGTTAGGAAAAGGGAGACCATTTTTTTGTGAGATAATAAACCCTCACAGAGTTCAATTAGCACCTAAACATTTTCGGGCTATTGAAACGAAAATTAAATCAACAACAAAGGATGTGGCAGCTCGGCATTTACAGATAGTATCCAAGTAAGAACACCTATATGTGCTTCCCTTTCTAATGAATCAAGTATGCTTTGACTATGTTTATGAGAGTTCTTTTTCTTTTCTTTTTTTAAATTTCAAGGGATCAAGTGACCCAAATTAAAACTGGCGAGGAAGATAAAATAAAAATTTACAGTGCATATTGCGTTATGACAGAAGCTAATGCTTCTGTGGATTGGGAAAAGCTGCAATCTTTAACTTTAAGATGCCCCATCGTCCTGCAACAGAAGACACCTATTAGGGTACTACACCGCAGAAGTCTTGCAACAAGAGAGCGATCTATATTTCGCATGGAAGTATGCAAAGCTGAAACTAGTGAACCCAAAGCTTTTGTGCTGAAGATGGCAACACAGGCTGGCACGTATGTCAAGGAATTTGTTCATGGTGATTTTGGAAGAACAAGTCCAAGCCTGAGGGATCTTCTTGGGGGGGAGGTTGATATTCTTGCTCTGGATGTGACGGTAAGGGTTTTAATTTGTTTTTAATTTTCAGGACAAAACAAAACTATACTCATTCACATGTTCAAAATGGTTTATTTTTCTCTGTTTTAGGATATAGAATTAGACTGGCCACCAGAGATCAATTATACTGATAATGAACAAGAAGCCATTGAATCTTCATAGAGATTTATCTCTATAGTGAAACAAGTAATCATTAATGATGAAGCCTGGTATTTTAAAAATTACAAATGGATGTTCAGGCGGTGGCCACAAGTTTTATATTAGTACCACAGACAAATGCAAGGATTTCTGAAATTGCTATATTACTATGCTTCTGCATATTAGTATTTTTGAAGAAATCTGAATAAGAAATCAACAACATGGTACTTCATTGCCTTTGGCACTGTGGAATTCACAGAAAGTGCATTATTCACACTGGAACACATGATGATCCGATTTATAAGTACAACTATGTTTCTTGGTGTAGAAAATTTTCCATTACACATTATGCAAGAAGTTCTCTTGAAATGAATATGTGCTTCTGCTGTCATTTAAAATTCCTTTGTGAAATGGTCAAATTTTCTTCACATTCTATTCATTCAGATTACAAACTAAAATTGACAGATCTAAAGCAGGCACAATAAAATATTAACTATTTTTATGTATAGTAAATTTATAAATTTTATCAGGTCAAGAGCAGATATAGGAGGTAGGCATGTAGTGTACACACACACAGGTGAGACAATTGACAAGTAGAAGCTGCTGCTTCTTTTAATTTTCCTTAAAGGGTATTGCTCCTGCGTAAATGGTCTGTACATGTGGCAGTTTACATGTACTATTCTTTCGATTGTTTGTTTTTTCCTGTGCAGATGATTAATTACTCTTTTGCTCTGACTGATTTGTACTTAAAATGATACAATACAGGTACACATGGTGTCATTACCCTATACAACTTTTACTAGAAGAAAATATTACATGACTTTCTTATGTCTTTAGAATTATTAGATTTTGGCTGACTGTCAATTGCTACTTGGCAAATAGAAAAAAAAGTATTATGACTAGACAGTGGGCAACTTGTCAAAATTGAAGTACAACTAAAATTATGCTACCTGAAGGTGAACACATATAACAATATGTGGTATCACAAATAATAATTTTCTATGTTGTTATACATATAAAATACAATCACTCATTATTTAGAGCCATTATACATGACTCTGTAAACAACACAAAATTTAACAAGGGACAAGGAATACACTCACTGAGATACGTCACAAAAATGGGCTGACGTCTCTAAAATATATAGCTCTCTCTCTTTCTATACTTAGGCCATAAAATATCACAATGTTGTTATAGAGCAAAAATAATATGGAGGAGATGAGAAACAAACAGCAAGTCTCTCACCATACCACTTTTCAAAATAAAACTCAAATGAAAGTGTTTTTAATTGGCAATAAATCGGATGAAAAATCTTCAAGGTCTTGCAGAATATTATGTTTTCCCCTTTGATGATAGAAAGCTCTTGCATTTTTCCTTACTTCACTCCAGGCAATACATGAGCTCTTAATCAGCAATAAAATCACATGCGTATGGAACTGACTAAAAAGATTACACACAAGAGACAACCTTGCTTAACATTTGCTAGAAAATGACATAGAAAATAGTAAGTTGGTTAATGTAGTGGCAATTTGTTTTGTCTTGCATTATGCAACTGGATTTCTACAATGTGGGCCCCTGACCCTACTACTGAGAATCCTATGAAAAGAAAGGCATGAAACATAGCATAGGTTTGAACTGCTGTGCTGGTCACCATCAACCATAAAGCCATACAGATCAACCCTGTCCAAAAACAAAATGCCAAGCACAGGGCAGTTTCTGTAGGCTCACGTTTTCCTTTCTCATCCAGGGACATTGTGTCTTTAAAGTGTCCATTTTTGTAGAATTGACACATCTGCTCCTCCTTTTCTTTCCAGCGTTCTTCAAGCCACATTCTCAAATCATTCTCAGATTCTGGTATGTCCTTTGCATCATACCTGTGAGAAAATCATAGCGCAAGTCCATGAGAGGGAATCAGGAAGAGAACTTGAAGCTGCAGTTAACATATGTGCCCATACCTCTTGAAATGGAAGTGAATCTCCTCAGGTACATGCCCTGCAAACAAATCCACTTCACTCTGCACCAAAGTTTTCGGGTATCCAACAGAAACATCGTACACTGCATCTAATTGCTTGTCTGGAAAAAAAAAGAAGACAAAATGAAAGTTGCATGCATGCTTCAAATCAGCCGGTACATTGGGCCAAATAGAGCCAGAGCCCCCTCCCCCTCCAGCTCAGGTTTGGACCACCTGTGCTCCTGGACTCACATTGGCGCATGGTGCTGGCGAGGAACACGAAGCCCGTGGTCTTGGGGTGCAGCACGTGCTCGTAGTGAGGCAGGCCCTTCGAATCTGCCCAGCGGTCGCTGCGGGAAGTGCTCTTGGGCGTGAGGTCGGTGCCCTCGGGGAACAGCAGGATCTTTGGGTTCCAACAAGAGCATTGTTCAATGAGTGACGCCGACAACATGCCAACATGCCGTTGTGTGGAGTGGACCACTCCGGTGGGATTCGAACCCGGGCCATACCTGGCAGGTGTGTTCCGTGTCCCTGAAGAAGCGCAGGCTTTGCCCGAGAAGCTTCTGGTCTCGCTCCCAGCTCCGGTGGATGTAAAGATGGCACGCCATCTGCATCACCCAGCCTGCACATACGATTAACGACGGGTGTGACTTTTTTTTTAAATATTACAAATGTTTCTCCTTGCTTTCGTATTTGCGGTATTTGAGCCCGTGCTCACCTGGTCCGGGCACGTGGGCGATGGGGGCCTTGAGCACGAACTTGAGCCGGGTGGCGTGACGGCGCGCGGCGTAGTACATGCCCGCCCACAGGAAGTTCCAGTCCAGCCGCGTGCGGTGGTTCATGACGAGCAGCGAGCGCTCGCCGCCGCTCACCACGTCCCCGGTCACCACCACTGCCGTCCGCAGCACCAGGCGGATCAGCGCCTGCATGAAGCACAGCGCATGGAATAGAGTACTCCGGAGAAGCCCGAATCGGAAGTAACAAGTCGTAACGAACAAGAGGAACGCATGGCATGAGTGAGAAATCGCGAGTTCTATCTCAAAAGTCACCCCCTTTTTTGGGAGGCGAAAAACATGGAATTTCTCATACTTTTTCCTGCATTCTTCTTCTTCGTTACGACTCCTGACTGCCATAGGAGTGCTATATTCGTCCGAGACATAGTTGCGCGAGTCTGAGAGCAATGACGCCTGCTGGGTAGGCAGGCGACGGCTTCTGCATGCACGCGTGTCGTGCGGGCTGGCCTACCCTACACCCGCAGGCGCTATACACGCCGTGACGGGCGCGGCCATACGAACGGAAATGGAATGGAGGCCACACATTCTTATTTCTCCTCCATGAATGATGACTGGCCGTCTATAAAGGCGCCAAAACTCCAACCTGGACAAAGTCGTCTTGGAAGATTGCACACACGGATGGTGGCGGGGAAGTCCCAGCTGGTCCCAGCTCGCAGCCAGGCACAGCCCACAGCGCGCGCGCACGCACGCACAAAAAACACACTCACGGCGGGATAGAGCTCCCACATGGCGAACACGGTGTCGACGGCCACGCGGTAGGTGCGGGGCCGCAGCACCAGCAGCGGCAGCAGCGGGCAGCACATGAGCAGCCAGCCGCTCAGGATGGACGCCAGCCACAGCGAGCAGAAGACGCAGCCCCGGGCTCGGCCCCACCACTTCGCGGACATCTGGAAGCACGAAAGCACAGGCATTTGCATCGCTCCTTACACCACGAAGCACGCCAAATTCCGTACGGTCCGTGTCCAAAACCAGCAGCAGTTAATGGTACTTTTGGGGCAGAGATCGGAATTCGAACCGGGATTTCCCGCCGGCTATCTCTTTTTCTAGCCTGTACGCATATTCATCCTTCACGACTATACCAAAGGCCCCCTCCTCCGTTTTCCCAGAGGGCAAAGGGCCATGCACGTGTCGTGCAGAATGCCCCCACCCCCACCCAAAACATCCCGCCCGTCCCACCCCCACCCCCTCACGCTCGATTCGACAGGTGTTCCTCTCCCCTCGAGCCCCTCCCCTTCCCCTCCCCCCGCTATCGCGTCTAGCCGAGATGACCGCGGGGGCCGTGCTCTCTCCCTTCTCTCCTAGCCGCAAGTGGAATTCATCCCCTTCTCACCACCGCCTGCTGCTCGTCCGGGGGGAGGGGGAGGCTGCATGACGTGCACGGTGCTCGTCCTGAGGAGGGGGGGGGGGGGGAGGGTGCAATCTCGGCTTACTTTCATATAGGCGCACTATCGACAGCCGAGCTTCGATAACATGCTCATGACGGCTTCGCAGAATCGGCGTGTGCGCCGTGTTCTTACACTCCGCAGACCAGAGGGATCTGCCCCTATCCCCACTCCCTTCCGACGACCTGTCAGCCCCTCAGCCGCCCCTCAGCCGCCCCTCAGCCGCCCTGTCGTGGTCTGTGGCCCCGCGGCAGAGGGGTGGACCCGCCGTGCGGTACTGATCCCTGCTCAGAGGATGCGATGTGAGCTCCGGGACACAATCCTCTCAAAGACTCAGACACAGGCTTTGAGGTCTGCCGTCTGCGCGCTGCAGAACGTCACACTTTCTTCCCTGGTCAGCTCCCTGCTCGTGTTGTGCGACGAATGCGAGAGATGTTTATCTGTGCACTATGTGCACTGCATTTACTGAAAAGTCCAAACAGAATGAGTCACTCTTGAGCGCAAGCTGATGCCGACGAGTGCAGTGGCTGAGGACCCAATCCAAGTGGTGTGTCCAGTCCACCACGACAACTGACACAGCACTGATGCAGAACACACCACAAGCAGCATGCAGCCATGCGGAGCTGTCAGCGCCGCGCGCCTTTGTCGCGTTGTGACTTTGGTCCAAATAAAAAGGCTTTTTAGCCCCCCCCCCCCCTCCTCTCCTCACGACGGGTTAGCGGCCGCAGTGGCTATCACACGACCACTGCCGCCGCGGGCACTGCGATGCACCGCGTTCGTTCGTACAAAATAAGGAATCGGCACGAGGAATCTTCATCGCATCTCGACTCGACGGCCCAACACGGACGGGGGGCAGGGCAGCGGTGGTGGCAGCGGTGGTGGCAGCCGTTATGCCCGGCCCGGCCCGGCCCCGCGGGGCACTCTGTTCTGTTCCCGCAACAACTCGGGTGGCTGACTAACCATTGAGATTCAGCTGTTGTCGAGGTGCGGCCGAGACGAACGGACTCTCCCGGATCCTGATCCCGACGACGTCGTGCCGGGTGTTGGCCTTGGGTTCGTTGGCCGTGCCCTCCGACCCGACGCCGCGCCCGTCGACGCAGGGCCAGGGCCAGGGCCAGGGCCAGGGCCAGGGCCGCCTCCTGGACCGGCGCGGGCGCGGCGGGCTGGACTCGGCTCCTCCGGACCCTCCGGACCCTCCGGACCGGGCGTCTCGCTGCCAACTACCCTCCCGCTCCGCACCGCTCCGCACCGCTCCGCACCGCTCCGCCCACCTCTCCCAGCCCAGCCCAGCCCGACTCGACTCGACTCGCGCCACTCGCCCCTCGCCGCCGCTGCCGCTGCCGCGGCCTGGCCTGGCCCTCTCGCCCGGGCTCTGGGGCTGCCACCGAAGCGAGCAGAAGCGAACCAGCTCTCCCTCTCTACCCCGCCTCACCCCTTTCATCCCCTCCCCTCCCCCTTGCCTTCCCTCCTTTACACACGCGAGGGGTAGAAGCAGCGAGCAGCAGCAAGGAGAACAGGGGTGGGGGCGAGCACGAACCACCCTCTCCAAACACGCCCCCGCCACCCCACCTCATTCCCCTCCACCCCCAGCCACCCCCGCGCCCGGTCTGTGGTCCAGCCTAGTCCAGCCCGCCATCGCCTTATAACCCCCGTCCTCACTCCTCCCTCCCTCTCTTCAAACTGATGGACAGACGCGGTGAAAACTATGAGCTTTAAGGCTGGAGTACTCGCTGGAGTATCTAGCTCGTCTAGCTGTGCTGGCACTGCCGATGGTCCACTGTTGAGCTGGCCGAGCACGCCTCGCCTCACTGTACAACACTACTCAGCTCCCCCCCCCCCCCCTCCGGACGTCCTCCCCTGTTCGCGACTCCCGTCGGTCGGCGGCGTCCTCGTCGTCTCGTCGTTGAGCTTCCCGTCAGAGTCACCTCCCCCCTCCCTCCCCCTTTGCCCATGTCGATCGATAATACCACTACTACACGGTGTGGAGTTGCATCCCGGTGCGAGAAGCACCGCATCTCTCTCTCTCTCTCTCTCTCTCTCTCTCTCTCTCTCACTCTCTCTCTCTCTCTCTCTCTCTCTCTCTCTCTCTCTCTCTCTCTCTCTCTCTCTCTCTCTCTGTCTCTCTCTCTCTCTCTCTCTCTCTCTCTCTCTCTTTCTGGCCCACGTGTAAATGGGGAGCATGTGTGCGTCTTTGTGGGTGTGTGTGCGTCTGTGTGTGTGCGTCTGTGTGAGTGTGTGTGCGTGCGTTCTATCTGGGCTAGGCGTCGGGGTCGGGGTGGCATTGTTTGTGAGTGTGAGGTGGCTTGTTAAGCGATCATACGTGATTAATAGAGGGCCTTATTTCCATAGTGCAAACACCAACTGTGGGGGAGAACGCCCCCCTCCCTCCCTCACGCCGCTGCGCAGCCGCGGAGGACTGCCGAGGACCTCCTGCAGGAGCGGCGGGACTCGTGATGCAAGACACTACCAAGTGGCCAACCCTGACTGTGAGAGCAACAAGGAAGGAGAGAGCATTCGGACCGGGGCCGGGGTCTGCAACCCAATGGCAGAGAGGCAAGAACGGGCACACCACGAGGAAGTGGAGGAAGCCTGAGAAAGGTCCATGAGCGTGACGATAGAGCGAGGCCCATGGCAGCCCGTGTCAGCCCATCCCCATGGGGGCCATGGCGCCGAGGCCGGCTGAGGCCTGAAGCCCCTCACGAGCACAGTTCAGTTAAGGGGCCGCGGGCCGCGTTCGGTAAGGGAACGTCCACGAAGCACCTGACAAACTTCCGGACTCGTCCTAGTATCCGGGGGCGGTGCGGTTGCGGTTGCGGTGCAGGGAGCAGACTGTCATTGGTACGGGCCGGGAGTCTCCCCGACTCCGGGCCTGGTGGGTTCGATTCCCACAGGCGGTTCCCGACGGCTGACGCCGTGGATGTTCTTCTTAACTTCTTCTTCATTTGCGGTTCGGACCTTCTCCGAAATACCCTATTGTTTCAACAATGACCACGTTGCGCGGTTTCGCGGTTTGTGAGCGGTTCTCAGCTGTCCTCAGCCGGCAGCTGCCATGGCGCGTTACCCCGTGCAGCCCACACCTGCCCACTCCCACACCTGCCCACACCCACAACCCCATCCCGTCAAAGAGCTGCTGTACAGGAGCCTGGCCAGCGGCCTGCGGGCTGCGGAGCCGCCGCTTATCATATCGGTTGATATCAACACTCGACCTTAGGTCCAGACCTTTCGCTGTCGTTGGCCCTCAATCGTAGGTCAGTGAGGGTAGGGAGGGCTGCGGCCCGGGACAGCAGGAGCGGGAGCGAGAAACAACTGCAAGGGGGTAAGGGGGAGGGGGGGGGGGGCACGGTGGCGTGACCGTGGCACCTGACACCCCCATTGGCCCAAACGGATTGCAGGGCGAAGGGTGGCGCGCAACACGCTTTCCAAAATCGACATTCCTTACTTTTTTGCGCACTGAGGGGTACCAGAAATAAAATTTGAGGCTCGGGGTACACTCGCGGTCAGAAGGGGGTTGTCCCCAACCAAACCTGACGAGTTCCGGGCACAATCACAAGTGAAAGTACCGGGTTGAGAGTATACTCACGGCCAAAAGTGGCGCGCGCGCAGATCGTGTGTGGGACCCGGTTGTCGCGAACCTCAAGACAAAGAGGGGCTCGGCCAGGCGATAAGAGAAATTGCCTGCCTGCCTGCCTGGCCGTCTGGCCCCCTGGTTTGGTCCGGCCCGTGCCCCAACGAAAATAAAGCATGAGCTAAGAAATCTGTGACATTACATCAACGCACATACTTCTCACAAATCAATGCCCTCCCCCCCCCCCCTCCCGAAAAAAAAAGGAAAGAAATATAGAAGACTTATCCTCGGTACCTCGCCTGCCTATGATCAAACCTTGGCGGAGCTGCACCTCAGTTACAGGAGGTGACGGTAGGTTGCAAGGAGGGAAAATCAGACAATGAGGACAGCAGAGGGCAAATATATTTTTTTTCCATAGACAGCAACAGAACAATAGATCTGGGTAATCTGGCACACAAAGTTAATAAAAATGTGAGATGTTCAAAATAACAAATATTACTGAGCTCTGACTGGAGAGGACACAATTAAATTGAATTGTAACAATTGCATTTGTTATGACAAAAGAAAGTTAGTCCAGTTGCACTTGTAAAGATGGCTTTTGCAACCATTAAGAGGACCACTCCAAGTGATTCATTTTTTGTGCAAAAAAAATTAATGTGGAAGTATACAGCACGAGATACAGCAACACTGCATGTCAAGGATGTTAAATTGTCAAACAGTAAAAACTGAAAATATCCACACACCACTAAAGGCTATACCTTACACTCTACAAGTAAATAACATAATAAATAACAATTTATCACTTGTTTTATGTATAAAATCTGTTCTGTCGCATAAACACTACATAGTTGAACTGCATATGTAGGGTAAACATTAACCATTTGAAACACATTTCCAGAAAATATTTTACCACAGCCCATTTACTGAAATTTGATACCATTAATTTAAAACAAGAAATTTGTACTATCCTAAGTAGTAACTGCACGCTTTGGCTTTATGGCCGCATAACCTACAACAGTCTAATGGTGATTAGAAAATAAAATGTTCTCATTAGGAACATAGGGATGGAACCTGCACTAGGTTAAAGGCTCAAATACCACTCTCCAATACTAATCTGCCCTTTGGACTTATGAGCATTGGCACCAACCACAATTGGATACAGACAAACAACTGCATGGGAAACTAGCTAAGTAATTTAATCACGAGTCTTCAAGCTCAGATATTTCATAACAACTGCACATGTCATATACAACTGAGAATTAGGGAACTTTTTCAAGCAGGTAGCAAGGTTACCTCTGATAACAAAACAGACTAGAAGATAACAAACATTGCCGTAATCCAGAACAGAAAAAAAAAAAGAGCATTGTTTGAAACTTAAAAACTACATTTCTTCCTGAAGACGTTATATAGAACGAAACAACATCCGAACAACAATATGTTTCATCTAAATTACAACATGGCTTATCACACAAAGAAGCTCTTTTTTGTCATAATGACATTGGACACACTCAGGTAAATATTATGAAAATAAATTAACTTTGAGGGATCAAAACTAACAAGATGCATGGAAGAAACTTGAACAAAAAGGCACATGAAACATTCCCCAATGTAAAAATATTGAAAATGCACTGGTATCACAGAGCATGCAATGATGGAATGGAGACAAAGAAACTTTTGAGGAGAAAGGACAGAATCTTCATAACATAAGTCTTAAAAGCTTTCCTGTTCACTAACAAATAAAATTAACACTGAAGAAAGAGGGAATGGTTACAAACCATTAAACCATGCTATAACCTGCTTCATCTGTAAGTACAGACATGGTAAAATGTATGTCAGATTTTGAGTGGATCATTCAGCACTTTGTAACTTATAAAGAATTTGTGCAAAGAAAAGTAATAATCACAAGTTCATTACTAAACATTATTTCAGACCAACATTTTAGCAATCCAGCACACTATAGTACATATTTACTTTTTTTAGTAACAAATAACACAACACAAAAATGAAAAATAATTCATGAAGTATACCTACCATCAAGACATGCAACCTACCATCTTAAAAAAAAAATTAGAGCATAACATTGTCTCACACTATAGTAGATCTGCAAGGACTCATTTATATTAACTTAACTGAACCAAAAACCAACAAAAAAACTACAATACAAAGTATGCATCACTAGACACATGCATCAAGGAAGTACAATTTATGATGTTCATGACAATTCTTAGTTTTTCAACTATTTTTCTTTCGGTAGCCATTGTAGCTGGATAACAAATTCTGGACTTCTACCTCGACCAGTTCATCCTGCAAAATTAGTCAAATAACAGTTACTTTCAAAAACACAACTGTATAAAAAGCCTTCCGTAATCAAAGTATCAACTCACCTCACAGCTGGTTACAGGAATAGATGCAGCGTCATCCAACCAATTGACAGCCTCAGCATAGTCACCTTGAGCAATGTAGCATTTTGCAAGGAAAAGTGAATTTTCTTTCCATGGCGTAGGATTTAACCTGTGAGCAGCTTTAAAATCTTCAATAGCTTCTGGCAGAGTTGCAGCAGGCACCTCAGCAAATAAGGTATTGGCTACTTTCCGCTCAATCCAAGACAAATTGGCAACCTATGAGTAAAATATGCGAGTGACTTTAAAAATTGCAGTCCAAAATATTATTTAGTAAATATTTTGAGCCCTTTGCCAGTTGAGGGTACCTCATATTTGAAGCGACCAACAAGATGTCGCAGGGAAGCATCTTCTGGCCTGAGAACGATGGCCTTCTCAACATGTGTTTTGAACACATATCCACCTTCAATTTTTTCTTTCATTCCAAGGTAGTCACCATATGCTCCAGTCAATACAGCAAACCATTTATGAGCTTCTGCATCATTGCTGTTCAAGTCCAAAGCACGCTTGGCATAGTCAAGACCTGAAAATGATTATAATTATTTGATGAACTGGCACAGAAATTTATCTTAGAGAGATAGAAAGTACCTTACCTTCAAGAATAAATTCCTTTCTCTGATCTAAATGACCCATAGCTGCACATGCAGAACCTAGGCCATGACAGCATTTTGCCAAACGCCAAAAAATACCTGACGTCGAATCATGCTAAACACAGCAAAAATAAGGCAAAGTTTTAGAAAGTGTGAAATAAGAGTTTCTTCTACAATCATATTTTGATAAAACAGTACCTTAGATATATATGCTGTTAACTTAGAGTATGCTTCCCTCCTACTTTCAGAAGTTCCAGTTGTCAAAAGCTCATCAACACTTTCCAGTAAGATTTTCAATGCTTCATCTACAGTGCCTTCAGTTTCATTCTCCCTAAGACATTAAAGCAAAGGGTCAAATGAATTACTGAGAAACAGTGTGAACAAGAGGTATTCAAATTAAATTGCACTTACAGTTCATCATCTCCACCTGATGAAAAGTCAAAGAACTCATCTTCATCTGAATCATAGTTGCTCACAGTTTTAAAGCTACGAAAAGAGCGTGTTGGTGAACTCTTTCGAGAATTAGCTCTGCTCTTTCTCAACCTAGAAAGTAAATCAAGACAATGGTCATTAATAAACATTATCTTGTCGTATGAGCAAATCATTTCTCAAGTACAAGTGAAACAACTTAAGTTTTAATGAAAAACTGACCTGGCTGCTTCTAGCTCAGCTCGAAGCTGATTTACCGTTATATCAAGCCGAGAGATTTCCTGTTGTAGAAGAACACGTCTTCGAGATTCATAGAAATAGTTCCAAAGGACTACACCTGCAGCACCTAGGACTGCACAAGCCCCAAGGGCTATTGTAATGACATTGCTGAAACAAATGTAATATACATGTTGTACACCTACAAGAGAATGTTTTAGAATGTTGTACTTATCTTCACAAGATAATTAGCAGCATGCTACGATGCAACAGAATGATACAGAAACTCAACAAGTATAAAGCTAGTTGTTGTTCTCTGGGCTGTTAAAACCTGAAATTGTTAGAAGAAATGTGCAGTTGATTTAATTACCTTTGTTGGTTCATCTTTTCTAGAGAGACAAGTTGATAGCACACAACATCTAAACTTTCTTCTAAACTCATATAAACTTTCAAAATTTGAGGACAGTTATACTTTTAAATAATATTGACATTTTTGGGTCCTGTCCGGTTAAAAAGTCACTTTCAATCTAAGATTAATCCTTTAGGTGAACAGTCCTACAAAAAAGTACTTTAACCTTATTATTTCACAGTACTTTTGTAGAGCTGGAAACCTGGTGATGGTACAAAGGTACTTTAGACAATCAGATATGCAACACTACAGTAAAGGACATTGAGCGCAAGATCCCAAAATGCAAGTAAGGCAAATACATGCCAGTTTCTTTACTTTTATTATTCACTTTCCAATGGACATACAGCTTATTTGCAGTGCACTTCTTCTCACCCCAGTTCTGGTGCAAATAGTGGATGAGGAATTGCGCACCGTTTGTTTCCTGCAGTTTCCTGGCGATGGTGGCGCCAAACTCTGTTGTTTTTTTCGTCTTCCCCTTCCTTCTGTGCTGGTTTGTTTGCCTACACGACGAATCCGCAGGTGTCGCAGTGGTGCTGTTTAGCTTCATCTCTTCCTAAAGCACTTGTTTTTGAACTTCTGACTCTCCATATTGTTTGACACAAAAAAGGTCTGAACATTTATTTCCAGGACTTCCCCAAGAGGAGGTAATTCTTTACATCTCTAACCTCCCCCTGGCAAGCAAGTTAGACACCAGTTGGAATAACTTCATTTATAGAATATCTCTTCCACCGTACCATTTTTGGATGATCGGTTTCTAATTGAGCCACCACTGGTCTATTAGCCACTGACCCACCTACCAGCTTTTAATTCCTAATGCATTGTTTGAGATGTTGTATTAACCTTGGCTGTCTTTTATCTGTTCAGGGACCGTCTGTTTTAGAGAAAATGGGCACAAGGAAGAAATCGGGTGGTCCTAAATTTGAGCTGAGTGCTGAACAAAGAGCTGACATTAAGGAAGCTTTTGACCTCTTTGATACGGATGGCAAGGGCAAAATTGAAACAAAAGAACTAAAGGTACTCTCATTGCAAGAAGTCACTGTTCTAAATACAATATGATTTCTGGAAATGATCTTTGTCTCTTTTTGTAGGTTGCCATGAGGGCTTTAGGTTTTGAACCAAAAAAGGAAGAAATTAAAAAGATGGTTGCTGAAATTGATAAAGATGGCACAGGTGAGGCTCTTATCATTTTAGACATAGTCCAGGAGAGTATTCCTTTATTTCTTAGCTGATGTTGATTTCAGGTACATTATCATTTGAGGAGTTTCTGAATCTTATGACCACTAAAATGGCTGAGAAAGACACAAAAGAGGAAATCATGAAGGCATTCAGGCTTTTTGATGATGATGAGACAGGAAAAATTTCATTTAAAAATTTAAAAAGGGTTGCCAAGGAACTTGGAGAAAATCTGACTGATGAAGAACTGCATGTAAGCAATTTTTTTTTAAATGTCATATTTAGTGTCATGGTTTACCTGAATTTATTAGTTTGTTTCTTTTGTAGAGCCACAAGTTCTAATTGTTTTTTTGTTTTCTTCCACCAAGGAAATGATTGAAGAGGCAGACCGTGATGGTGACCATGAAATAAGCCAAGAAGAATTTCTGCGCATAATGAAAAAGACTAGCTTGTACTGATCCCCTAAAGTCATACATAATTTTATGCATGTATTTGTATTATATCTCTTTTCACTACATTCCTCAGATTGTTTTATTTCTTGCCAGAAGTCTCATTGATTATTGCAGTAATGGGTACGGTTTTGGAACTTATCTTTGTTGGTGTGCCCATATATTATAAGCCATGTGTGAGAAAACTGTACATGTAGACATGTACATCTAAGCCAACATTCTTGTCTAGTCTCCTTCTGGAAATGTTTCTCCACGCCTGTCGCATTTCTGTACTGACATTTAATTGGCCATTTACTCTTCTTGCTATCTTCTGGCCTATGTAATTTCCTTGGGAGAGTGGCTTCTGTGATTCTGCTTTGACAAAACCATCCAATTCTGTACCTAGGGTCTCTGGTTCCATGATTCTATCATTCCTCTGTCTGATGGGCTGCCATCTGTGTTCTTGTAACTTGACAAAAAAGAAGTATTTTGAATGATTTTATTTTTGTGCTCTACTAAAGATAGTCCTCAACATATCCTTGTGTAAAATTATTGTGTCCATACATTGTGTGATTTGCCAAATTCATCAATCAATTACTTACTGTTAAATTTTAAAGGGCATACATTAACCTTTCTTTAAATTGGAGAAATGTGTAAACTGTATGTTATTCCTATGATTGTAATACTGTCCTAATTACCTGTGTTATTTTGGGCTCTCTAAATAGGCCTCTAGTCAAATCTTGGTGATTATTATGTTTGATCAGTATTTAAATTGTATTGTATACTATTATAATGCATCCGAATCTCTTTGCAGTGTTAGCATTAAGCGGGTCATCATAAATACTGGTTTTAACTGCACAAATAAATGAAGCATTTATGTCTTTAATGCGTGTATTTTTGTCTCACTTCCTCCATGCTTCCCCACAAAGTAAAAACAAAAATAAAAGCAACAAAACATTTTCAAAAAAAGAAAGAGAAAAAAAACGACAAAAAAACAGGGCAGACTCACTAGAGTAATCATTGCATCTAGAGCGAGAGCATTTGCTTACAGCGGCGTGAGATCCCCTCCGACTTCGTGACACACACGGCTGCTTGTATTAAGCAATCAACCCCTCACAGCTTATTACATGGGACCACCCCCGTCGCGGCCCCGTGCCGCCCCCAGCCCGCCCCCGGTGTGACGGCGGCGTGGTGCCCGCGCCCGGCGTGTGCCGTGGCCGCCAGCAGCCCCCGGCGGCCCCCGGCCCGGCCCGGCTCACCCCTACCCCGCCTGCCCAGCACAGCCGGTCTCTCTCAGTCCTCAGCCAGAGCGCCCCGCGAGAGGGTCGTAGAGACGCACCCATAGCGCCCGCTCTCTCCAGCTCCCTCTCTCTCTCCCCCTCCTCTCTCTGTCTCTGTCTCTCTGTCTCTCTCTCTCTCTCTCTCTCTCTCTCTCCGTCTCTCTCCTCCGCTCCACTCTCCCCCAGAGCGCGAGCAGTCCGGAGCCAGTCTCCGACGACGTCGGCTCAGGCCAGCCTAGTCGCGGTCACTGGACCGGACGAAGAAGGAAGGGAAAGAAAGATAGGAGGGAGGAAGGAAGAAAGCAAGGAGGGAGGGAAGAAACGGGGGGAGGAAGGAGGGAAGGAAGGAAGGAAAGGGAGGAAGAGTCGAGGAAGTGCCGCTACCGAGTCCGCTGCAGCTCCGGCCGCTCACTTTGGGAACGTCACCGATCTGCTCTCTGTCAAGGGGTAAGTAGCGCGTCACCTTGTAAGAACAAAACAACACCAAAACACCCCTTTAGTTTCTACTCCACACGACTTGGCGTGGGTCTAGATTAGACGTAAATAAAACTGCTGTCGGCACACTGGTTCGTAGGCAGGACAGTGTGACGGCGCACGTGCACCCCTGCACCTCTCCCCTGCACCCCTGCACCCTGCACCTGCACCCCGGCCCGTCTCATGGTTGCGCCGGTGACGGAGTTGGCGTTCCCTCGGCTCGGCTCGGTGGGCGTCTGTCGGCCATCCCCGAGGGTGGTCATCCCCTTGGGGCTTCCCCGTCCCGTCCACGCTCGGATGTAATCGGCCTCGGCGCCTCGGCTTCTTTAGTTGAGCCCCGATTCGATTGCATGACCCAGCGTGTGCCTTCCTCCCCCTCCAGGACGTATAGTTGGTACGAATTAATCGACGACTTCATCCGTCGCTGCGGTTAAGAATTGGTCACGCAAAGCAAACCCGCCGCGCGCGCTCCTGGAACTTTTCTGGAACGCGGTGCGTTTGGAGTGGCGTTGTGCCGCCTGTCCTCGGAGAACTGTAAGTTGTTGATATGCGGTAGGAATACGGCGGGTTGTTGATCCAGCCCAGACCGAGGGAAGGAGACCGATTAGGGAACTCCTCTGTCAGCGACCAGACCTATTCCTGGACAGAATAAGAAGAGCCGTTCCCACCCCACCTGCCTTCTGTCGGTAAACGAGCTGCTGGCGTCGATCGTTTCATCTTCATCCGG
The DNA here is from genome assembly GCA_038380765.1 of Odontothrips loti. Taxonomy (NCBI): domain Eukaryota; kingdom Metazoa; phylum Arthropoda; class Insecta; order Thysanoptera; family Thripidae; genus Odontothrips; species Odontothrips loti. The sequence goes on from CM076249.1 coordinate 13,406,217, forward strand.
TGCCGCCGGGCTTTGCACCCCTGCGCCACGGCAAACACTTCCATACTGCTGGAGGATGCAATTCTAAACTTCCAAATTGATCGCGATTTTCCTAATAATTCCCTTGCAAGGTGTAATGCTTTCAGAGGGTAAGTGACCCCCTCAACATCCCACACGGCCAGGATCCAACTTCTTTGAAAAGTTGGGGAAAAAAAGAGAAAAAAAATCTTAACGGACGTGAACTACTGAATAGATCAGAAAAAATCACAGCCAAAACAGAATTAAAATGAGGATATAAAAAAAATCCTGACAAAGAACGTCCGTCCCGCTCAAGCACAGGTCCTGGATGACGTCACCGGGGCGCCAGCGGCCGGGGGGCCGGACCTCGAGGGGCCAAACTGTGTCAGCGTGCCGCCGTGCCGCTGCCGTGTCGTGTCATGCTAATCGAAGCCCGCTAATATGTGCCCGTCCGGTATCCACCCGGCCCGGCACCCGGCCCGCCCTGCCTGCAGGGTCTGCCGCCCCCGCCCGCCGGTGTTCGTGTTGTGTCCGGTCCGTTTCGCGTGGGGGGTGGGGGTGGTGGGAGAGGCAGAGGAGGAGGGTGAGGTGTGAGGGTGAGAGTGAGAGTGGCTGGCGGGACCTGGTTGACGAGGCAACCACTTTCTTACTTTTCTTTCGTTGCTGTTGTTGAGCGGGGTGCACGTTGACGGATCCTCGTTGTCGGGGGTGCCGGTGCATCCTGTCGGGTCAGTACGTGGAAAAATCTTCCAGGGAAAAAAACGTCTAGCCATTCTGATCAGTCTTTCCGAATGCTTTTTGATCCCAAAATTGGACGACGATTTCTCTCCTGTAAGATTTCTTCCCCGGACTGACCGTGGACGTGGTTCTCCCTGTGTGTTCTCCCTGTTGACGGGGGCACTTATAGGCCGTGTTCCCGGACCGGGGCAGCGGTAGAGGGTCGTTCGTGACGAGGGTCGCCGTGACGGCGGCGGGGAATCAGGGGAACCTGGTGACGTGGGTCCGTCCTCACAGCTGCGCCGAGCCGAGCCAAGCCGGACCGTGAATGTCAGTGGATTTGCTCTGATTGGCTCTGCGTGGGCGGCACGGCGTTACCGAACATTTTCGGCGCGGTTCCAGGAATCGCTTTCGACCGCATGCCGAACACGGAACGGTGAGAATGCCTTCGTCGGCCGTCGCGGCACGCTCGAGCACGGGGTATCGAGCCGACAGCTAGATAGATAGACTACAGCAAACTCAAAATTTGCCAACGGCATCTGAGATTCCTCTGATGGTCGTACACAAGCGATAAGGTGGGGGGGGGGGGGAGATAGGACGAGGACGCCAGGACCAACGCAGACGCCAAGGCGTCGGCGACACGCTGGCGACAAGTCACGTTGAGTCTGGCCGCGTCAGGTCGTCTGCCGTGGATGTGTCCGCCGCGCCCACGGCACGTACCCCGGGCCCCCGCGACATCCTCTCTGTGTGACCGGAGCCCGCGACAGCAGAGCGAGTCTTGAGCGGAGGCGGTTTATAACCGGGTCGTCCGCTCTGCAACGGCTCTAGTGCGAAGTGAGCGCCGCAGCACAAGGGTGTCTCTCTCTCTCTCTCTCTCTCTCTCTCTCTCTCTCTCTCTCTCTCTCTCTCTCTCTCTCTCTCTCTCTCTCTCTCTCTCTCTCTCTCTCTCTCTCTCTCTCTCTCTCTCTCTCTCTCTCTCTCTCTCTCTCTCTCTCTCTCTCTCTCTCTCTCTCTCTCTCTCTCTCTCTCTCTCTCTCTCTCTCTCTTTCTCTCTCATTGACACTCACTCAGAAGTGCGCGTGCAGAGAATAACGAACAAAGAAAAGACTCTGCGGTGCTCGATAGTGACCCCTCCTGGAGCACTGCCCCGTGCACCTGTGTGCACCTGTGTTCACCTAGCGTGTGCACCTGTGTGCACCTGTGTGCACCTGTGTTCACCTAGCGTGTGCACCTGTGTGCCGTGTGCTCCTGTGTGCACCTGTGTGCACCTGTGTGCACCTGTGTGCACCTGTGTGCTCCTGTGTGCATCGTGACTGCCACCATGTGACTGCATCGTCGGACCGGCCGGCAGCAGCGGAAGCCGGCAGCCGGAAAGCTCCGGGCCTTCCGGACCGCGGGACTGCCACTTCCGGCTCCTACGAAGGTGGGTCCCGTTTTCTTAAAGTTGAACGTCGTTGGTTCAAACACCGGGAGCAGTTATTTTTTTATTTTATTTTTCCTTAGTGTTCTTTAACTTTTGCCCTGTCCCCTCGTCTAAGATGATCGCTCGCCTTTAGTGCCCCCTCCGCTTGGCTCCGCTGGCTCTTCTCAGCGCTCCCGCCTGTGGGCGGCCAGGAAATGAAGTAGTCAAGTGAAACATAGCCGTCTCATCGGCGGCGGCCGAACTTCCGAACTTTCTTCGCTCCGGCAAATCGACATAATATTCCCGTCTCTCTGTTTCTGTCTGTCTGTCTGTCTCTCCCTCCCACTCGCACTCATTATAGGGGGTCTGCTTGCTCCGCCCCGCCCCGCCCCCCATCCATCTGATATCGGAGAACTCATTAGTGGCATTTTGGCATTTTGTCCTCCATAAAACCTCCGAAATACGAACCGGTATGGTGGTTTTGGAGCCGCGTCTAACGAGGGTTTGCCGCGGGGCCGAACAGCGTGCAGAGGACAAGCTGTTGATTACAAGTGCGTGAGGAAGGGGGAGGGAGGGAGAGCGACGCAGGGGGATTCGGATTAAAGGGAGCAACCACAAAGCATTGTTTTAATCTGATCCCCTTTCTGCTGAACACGCTCTGTTCTTTTTGCGCAACAATTACTTTTCTATGTCGATCTCAATTGTTTTTTGGCTCATTTACGCGGAGTGGCCCGTGCCTGCCGGCCCATGCATCAATTCCTGTAGACAAGGCAGACACGAAGGGTAGTCACTGTGCACCTAACGAAACAGTCTAATGTGCAGTGTCACTGCCAGTCCTTTCCCAATCATTCCAGTCATCCACCACCAAAATGTTTCCGAAAAAAAAATTATAGAGAAATTCCGGATGGCATGTTTGACCGCTCGCACAAAACACAAAATCTACACCGTCCCTTGCCATGAGGCTTCACTTCGTTGCAAAGCACTGCACCCGAAAAAAAATCTGTTTCTTTCATTCAACGAAACTTTGCGACAAGGATATGTTTTCCTTAGATAACTGGATAGGGGATTTTGATGTAAGGTAAATTTTCTATATTGCACCAAGGAACCTTTCTTCAAATCAAAGCAAAAAAACAAAAACAAAAAAAAAAAAAACATAAAACTTTAACATAAAATTGTAACTTCAAACTTAACTTAAAATGCTTGCTTGAAGTCAGCAAATATGCTGCCTTAAAAACATCATTGTCCCACCACGGCGTCATTGGATTACTTCGAATCAAGGGTGTGTCCTTAGCCAACGATTCGGGAAACAATTCAGAAAAAAGCCTGTATGTTGCCATGTTCAACAGTCTGTGCAGTCGGTTCTCAACCTTTCCACACCGCTCTCGGAAGTGAGGCGGCCGTCACAGCGCCTCACCACCGTGTCACGTTACGGAGCAGAGGGGGAGGGGGGGGGACGTCACGTGGCAATGAATTAGCCTGGCTTGGAGGAACCTTTTTATCTCAAGTTGACATAGAGCGCAAGCAGAGAGTGTGCTGTGTGTGTGAGGGGGCGGGGCACCGCCAGGCACCGCCTCCCTCTGAGCCACGCGCACCGCACCCGCGCGTCCCCGCCCGAGTCCGAATGCAATTCGTGCCCCCGCTTCCATTCGGAGTTTTATTCCTCGAAATCTGTCGTGACGCTTCTCCGAGGAAAAACATTAATCCTGTGTGCACTCTCTCCCGGTTCGAAGGCCAAAAAAAAAAAAAAAAAAAAAAAACACAGTGTACGGAAATGCGTGGTCCTCGCGGGGAGGAGGAGTGAGTGCTGGAGGAGACAGTTTTCCTGTTCGTGTGTTTTCTGTGCCGCTTCTACTCCGTCGTGCGGGCGGTGGCGCGAAGTTTAAACTTGCCGCCATCCCTTATTAGCCGTCAGCAGAGCTGGGCCACCGTCGCTGAGTGTGTGTGTGTGTGTGTGTGTGTGTGTGTGTGTGTGTGCGCGCGCGCGCGCGTGTAATCCTAGTGCCCAGGGAATAATTAACAACTTTCAAAAAACACGGAGGGGAAGAGAAAAGGGAGTAAAGAGAGCTCGTTGCCGTGTGCGGTGCTGCGTCGGCGTCCACCCCACCTCACCTCCCGGCCGCCCGCCGCCCGCCGCCCGCCGCACGGATGTGACTCCTTGTTTTTGTTTGCTCCGAAACTGTTGCGCGGCGCCGCCAGTGGCTGCCAGTGGCTGCCAGGGCTGCACACACAGCGATAACCTGGCGGGGCCTGGCGGGGCCTGGCGGGGCCTGGCGGGGCCTGGCGGGGCCACATCTCTCTTCTCACCTGCTGCCGGCGACACGCTCGGTGCGGGTTCAAATACCGCCGGCACCATGGAGTGCTCCGCGGAGAAACTCAGAGCGGAAGTTGACGAGAAATCAAGAACCACTGAAAGCCGGATCCAGTGAGGGGGAAACCGCAGCAGAGAGCCAAGCCACTTCTGACGTCGGCCCGTGGCCCTCATACTGCATCCGCTTTTGTATTCTTGATTTCTTCTCAAATTCCGTTCTGAGCTTCTCCAGAGTACTCTATTGCGGTGATTCTCCCAACGGCGGCGAGAGATACGCAGACAGGACGAGAGCGTCCGGCTCGGTGATGGTGGGGTCGCGTGTCTTCGCATGTCCTCGCGTGTCCTCGCGTGTCCTCGCGTGTCCTCACTGGTGGATGGCCGACCGAATCGCCGCGCCTGTGAAATGCTATGCCGAGGCGGCATTAAGAGTGGACCAGAGCACTTACATGTGAAAGTAGGCTAAACGCAGACTCCTCCCCCTCACTCCCCCGTCGTCTTCAAGGCTCCTTCCCCCCTCCCCTAGATGAGGGTGGAAAACGGAGCCCCCGGCCCGTCAAAGCACCCCATCATCTCCTCGCACCCACCCCTCGGCCTGCCCTCGGTGCTCGGAGCGGCGCGGGGCGGGCAAAGTGAGTAAACACTGTTGGCCACTGCGCGCGTCAAGCGAAGAGGGAAGGGTGTGTGTTTGTGTGAGAGGGAGAGAGAGTGACTCTCTCTAACGTGTGAAAAGGATATCACGACGAGTGGGTAGAGTTGGCCGGTCGAGTCATTGGGCACAGAGAGAGACTTCCTCGGACGACACCACGTCGCCGCTTTCTTCCAAGTCTCCCTTGTGCGCCAAATTTTTTCTCTCCCTTCCCGCCCGGTCGTTTTTCTTTCCGTTTCATTTTCTTCCATATCTTCCGCACCCTCTGGCGCTGGGTAGGCACTGCCGTGCACGCCTGTACTGCGGCTGGCCTACTCTGTGGCCTGCAGGCGCGCGCGCGCGCGCGCGCGTGTGTGTGTGTGTGTGTGTGTGTGTGTAGGGGTGTGTGTGTGAAAATGAAATAGCTACAGGCTGTTCTCTCTGGTCTTTTTTTTTTTTTTTTTTTTAGGAAGCCGTTGTCTTCTGAACCTACTTCGCTGTCATACGCTTTCTGATTGCTTTCCTGTCGCCACGCAGCCCTAGTAGCATCTCTTTGCGTTGTTCGTACATTTTTTGAAAATGTGCAATTTGGACACTGCATTTCAAATTGCAAACATTATTGGAAATTTTTCCCCTGCTATTTTACCCCAAAATTTTTGAGAAAACGGGGAAACTGTGTTGACTTAAATCTCTCGCGGCGCAGGTTGTTGTTAAAGCAGTACGCTTGACTTCTAGGACTCTGTCTACAGGTAGCCATGTCGGCCGTGCCGCTGAGCCTGCTGCTGTCCCTGCTGTGTCTGAGTGGGTGCCTCGCCAAGCCCAGCCCGCCATCCAGCCTGGTGAGTGAGAGAGACAACAAGTGAGGGGCGGAGCTGCTGCAACCATACTGCACTGCAGTGACGAGGAATGTCCTTTTTCTTTTCATCAAGGGGGAAAATAAAAAGGCTTCGGAAGGTAATATTCTCTGCGCCGTGTAGTGCAGCGAAGAACATCATGGTAATCTTCTCCCCCTCCTCTACGCGCGTGCTACTTTGTGACCGACATATTTCTCCAGGGATCTTGCTAGTCACACACGGAAAAAACTAAAATGTCCTCGGCTTCCACCACCCCCCCTTCTCCCCCGAAAAAACAGAACGTACGTACGAACGTTCATACACATTCACGTTCTGAGAAGAAGAAATGGAAGCAAATTTCCATGACAGAAGTGGATGGGACGCATTCCACCCCTCGGACCAACGAAACGCGCGCTCTCAGACGGATGTCCCGGAGAGGGTCCTTATTCTTGGGGGCCACACGCACACATGTGTGGGCCATGTGTGTCCATGTGTGTCCATGTGTGGGCCATGTGTGTCCATGTGTGTCCATGTGTGGACCATGTGTGTCCATGTGTGGGCCATGCGTGGGCTTTAGCTGCCTTCACACCGCTCTGTTAGCGCAGTGCCGTGCGGAACCGTGCCGTGTGCATAATGGAATAGAGGCCGGGGCTGACGGGCCGGGCGGCCGCGGCCAGAGTCAATGCAGCGGGATGCAGGGCGCGGATGTAGGGAGGGGGGCGTTCGACGTAAAATACTTCCAGAAAATGTGAAAGATTGTCTGGATTTTTATTTTTTCCCGCGAGGGGCGTGTCGGTTCCCCTTCGGAATGCATCCCTGAACCCTCACATGCCCTGGCGCCTCTCTGCCTCGTTCCGTCTTCGTCCGGTCCTCCCCGCTTTTACAAATTTCGCAGAGGGAAAGTTGCTCGAAGGCACGGCGAAGTCGGGAGTCGGGGCGGAGGCGTTGCGCCGCTGGGCTGCGTGGGTGCGTTAAGTTGGCAGCAGTTGGCTGAGTGATGCGTGCTGCGAATTGCTCTTGAACAAACACGGCCAGGCGCGCCGACTTGATGCACAGTTAACTGGACCGCCCCCGCCCCAGGGGGCTCCCCTTTGGAATGCGCGCCGCTCCAGCCCCCCCCCCCCCCCGCTAAGCCTTAGTCTTGCCCCCTCTCGGCGTCGTAAAGCATGTCCAAATGTACTCACGCCGAGGTCCGATTTAACAACGACTCTAGCGTCCTCTGCGCGGCGCGGCGCGAGGCATGGCTAGGGTGCGCGCGCCCGCCAGCGGCCGGGTAGGCCAGCCCGCAAGGCATGCACGCGCGCGATGAGTCCACGTTGCCTACCCACCAGGCGTCCGGACACGATCGGGCGCGCTCAGGGGCCTATTTGCAGCAACAAGTCTTCAAGGCTGTGTAGTGTTTCACCCCCCCCCCCCCCCCACCCCGCCCCCGGTTCCCTCTGACAGCCTAGGACGTCGCCCGTCGCCCGCCAGCCCAAAGAGGCCGAGTGGAATCTGACTCGGGCTCGTTGGACCGTGTCGGATTGTCACAAGTTCTCTTACGGAGATTTCTCTTCTGGAACAGAAATCGAGTTTCATTTTTGGTCATTTCCGTTATTTTTATATTCCCAAGAACCTCGTCAGGAATTCGTTTTTTTTTTTTTGTTTTTTTTTTTTACTGAGCAGATTCATTATAAAAGCGCTACGTCTCGGGAAAATTGCTTGCGTGTATCCCCCCCGCGAGCGCACACACACACACACACACACACACACACACACACACACACACACACATCGCCGCCTTTGGGAGTTGATGGAGTAGAGCCTTTTAGGAGAGGGGGAGGGGGGGCTTTCAGAGAGTGGCTTTCAGTCACTTTGACACGCCACTCGGGCGATATGCGGTTTGTTGCAGGAGGCTGTGCCCGAGCCGGGGCCCGGCGAAAGCGATCGGCCGCGTACGTCAACTGCATATAGGAGGCGAGAGGCGAGGAATGGGGTTAGGCGGTAGGACGCCCCCCCCCCCTCTCTCTCTCTCTCTCCTCTGGACCACATAGTTTCACACGGTCTGTGTGTGTGTGATGGTTTATTGGAAATGGCACATAAGACCTTGCAGCCGCCACTCATATCGTGTGTATGATGGAATTCCCCGCACGAGACCACAGAGGGACACTAGAGAAGTGAAGCTATGTGTGCCGCAGCGGCGGCGGCGGCGGTGGTGGTGGTGGTGGTGGCAGAGGTGCGGGCAGCAACGGCAGCAGCGTTGTGGAGGGCATGTGGGTGGTGACGCGGCGCCTGAGGCGGGGACCCAATGTCCAACGGGTCCTAAAGTGATTCGCTGCCACTTAATGAAGGTGCCCTGCTTGTCCTCGTTCACGGATTCAAGTGTGTCGCTCGGCGCAGTCCCAATCGCAGTCCTAATCGCAATACCAATCGCGCTCACTCGCTAATCAGCCGCTGCGGAAAGCATATGAAGGCACCCGCCCTGCGCAAGACCCGTAGCAGAGCCACCGTCATAGTACTCTCTGATGAATGGAACGAGTAGAGTTCGACAGCCGCCATCATGGCATGCGAAACACATGACGTGTCGTCCACCTGTTGTGAGGCTAGTAGTTCTGTGACGAGCTCGCGGCCCGATGACTCCTTAGTCCCCTTTCCTCCCCCTCCCTGATACAGCCGTTGGTATCGCTGCCCGGCCTCGCTTTTCATGGGGCACGATCCGGGGAGGGGGGGGGGGTATTTCGTCACCTTCGCGCGGCACTCATTTCGATTCTGCTCCGCCCTACTGGGCCTCCGGCGGCGCGCTTTTAAAAACTCTGCTGCAAATTACGCGTGTGCTGTGCGTGTGCTGTGCGTGTCTGTCGCGTGTCTGTCTGTGGAGTGTCCGCGTGGGCAGCCAGGTGTCCGGTCCGGTCGGGTTCGGCATTTTACTGGCTGTTGTTTTTGCTCGGCCAATGTAAACGTTTGCGGCCGCTGTGGAACCGCAGGTCGTTTGCAGCGCGGACTAATGGCTGTGGTGGTGGTGGTGATGGGAGAGAGGGGGAGACAGAGAGAGAGACAGAGAGAGAGAGAGAGAGAGAGAGAGAGAGAGAGAGAGAGAGAGAGAGAGAGAGAGAGAGAGAGAGAGAGCAAGCAAGGGGTGGCGGGCGGCCTCACTCTCGGCCCCATTAAGCTTAGGCGACGGCGGACGGCCAGCAGGTGTCGGCTGCCATAGTATCCTCCGCCCCGCCCCGCCCCCCCCCCCTCCGACGCTACGACCTGTTGCACTGCCCCCCCCCCTCCCCTACCCCCGGTCGCCCCTTCCCATGCTCAGCAAATAGGTGGAACCGAATTTGCGGCTCCATCTTGTTACACAAACCACCCCCGTCCTGTTCGGACCCCACCCGCCGGGACCCCATCCGGATCCAGATCCTGTTCCGGGCTCCCGGGCAGAGGCCTCCCCTCCGTCTGCTCACACCGCGCCGCGGAGACCATCCCCATCGGAAGCGCGGCGTCGTGACGCAATCCGCGAACGGAACCCCCACTATTTACGAAAAAAAAAAAAAGATTAGTGATCGCAACTAATTTTGTAGTTAATTTCCAAGCAGTAAATTTTTTTTCACAGAACTAAAATTTTTGTTGGGAGAAATATTTTTTACTAACATTTTTTTTCTCCGTGAAAGTGTTTGCATGACAGGCGCGAACCGAACGGATCGCGCCCCCCGGCCTTTCGTCCTGGCCTGCCCTCCCCTTCGGGGTCTCCCCTCCGGTCCCTCCCCTTCGGTCCCTCCCCTCCGGTCCCTCCCCTCCGGGGTCCGGGGCGGCGACACAGCGACAGCAGGCGAGCCCATCTTATTGGGGAGCCTAGCCTTATGTCGCTCCCACGACAGAAGGCAGGAGGCGCGCACCACATTGTCATCATGAGTCTCGTCCCGCCTGTGGCCGCCTGTGGCCGCCTGAGGCCGCCTGTGGCTGGGGGTGGAGGCAGTGGAGGCGAGGCGAGACGTCGTCCCGGCCTGTTTGTGGGCGCCGAAGCCGGCCGAAGCTGCCGCCACCACCACCGCCGCGCGCCGTCATAGAAAAGGGAGTCGTGTGCGCTCTTCGGCCGTGACCAAACTTGGTATTCGGCACGGCTGGCTCCGCCTGCGCCCACGGCCCGCGGCCCACTCTATGGCCCCCGCCGACGGCTGCGGGGGCTGCGGGGGCTGCGGGGGCCGCCGGCCTCCACATTATTATCTAAAGGAAAGCGAAGGCGAGCGAAAATAAGTAATAGTCCGCGGCGGCGAACCGGCTGGCCGCCGCCTTAAAATGGCGTTGCCGTCGTCGAAATAGCGCCGCGCCCGCCTGTGAAACCGGCTCGGGTTTTCTCTCATCTACGTCCCCCGCCTCCTTTTCCCCTGTTTAGCGCGCCGTGTTCAATTTTGCATCCATCGCGTGCGGGGGGAGAGAGAGAGAGAGAGAGAGAGAGAGAGAGAGAGAGAGAGAGAGAGAGAGAGAGAGAGAGCAGCGTTTTTATTTTCTCGATCGCTGAAAGAACATTGGCACTGGTGTCTGTCATGGCCGGCGGTCGAGTGCACCCCCCGGCGGCACTGTCGTCACCGTGTCGATGTCCTCTGTCCGTCAAAAAGGCGCGAATCGACATTATAATTGGAAATACCGATCCAATCTCAGAGGGATGATGTTATATTACTGACTGGGCGTCGTCGCCGTCCTCCAATACGCATTACCATTTATTTATGTTTATCCCGAGAGCGCGGAGCGCCTGCGAATGCCGGGGTAGGCCAGCCCGCACCACGCGGGTGCCTGCTAGAGTCCGGATTGCCTACCCAGCAGGCGCCCTTGTGCGAGACGGACCGGAAGAAGTCACACGCACTGCAGATTACTCTGGGCGTACCCTTGCTCCCCCTACTTGAAGGTATCCGCCCCCGCTGCTTCTCTGAAACCTTCCCTCCAATTACCCGGCCGAAGCCTCTAGGAGGGAAGGGGGAGGGGGAGGGGGAGGGGGAGGGCGAAGGATTAAGCGCACCTCCGCTCTGACGGGCAGACCGATGGGACGGACAGGCACAAGCGGCTCGTTAAAAGGGAAAAAAAAGGTGGTAAGCTGATATTTCAGTCAGTCAGTCGAGAAGAACTCGGCGGGGGCGTTCAGCAGCAGAAGACCCTTAGCGGTACCTTTAACAGGCGCATTATTATTCATCTCGGCTATAATTAAAAGTGATGTTTGCGGTACGGTCTGCGATTGGGGGTGAGGGAGGGGACTAGATACAGAGAGAGAGAGAGAGAGAGAGAGAGAGAGAGAGAGAGAGAGAGAGAGAGAGAGAGAGAGAGAGAGAGAGAAAGAGAGAGAGGGGAGAGAGAGAGAGAGAGAGAGAGAGAGAGAGAGAGAGAGAGAGAGAGAGAGAGAGAGAGAGAAAGAGAGAGTGGTGGTTGCGGGGCCAGCTGTCGGTGCACACGTCCCTATTATGGAGAGAGGACACGACACAGAAAAATGATGAACATCCTATCCCGGCCCCGGCAAACGCGTTTTTCGTTTTGGTAGTAAAACTGCCAAAACAAATTGTAGGGAAAAAAACGCAAGCAGACGCACGAGACACCGGTGGTGTGTTCCAAAGCCTTACCTACACTCCACTCCAAGCTCGTCGAATAAGAGTTAATCTGGGCATGTCTCTCTCTCTCTCTCTCTCTCTCTCTCTCTCTCTCTCTCTCTCTCTCTCTCTCTCTCTCTCTCTCTCTCTCTCTCTCTCTCTCTCTCTCTCTCTCTCTCTCTCTCTCTCTCTCTCTCTCTCTCTCGCCCTCTCTTTCTCCCTTCCTCTCAGTCCCACAGGTGCTGGGGTCCAGAACAGTGGGTGGCCGGGCCCATGAAGGCTCCGAGTGAATAGACCTGTTATTCCTTCGGCCACGGCCCGAGGCCCCCTGAAAGAAACCCACTCCCACTTCATTACGACCCTCCGAGTGCGAATAAACGGCTCGCGCTTTTGTTTCGCGCTGCTCGTGGAAACTTCACCGCGTGCAACGTTTGGCGTACAGCGCCAGCGCCCCTTACACGAGCGCGCGCACATGCACACACACGCACACGCGCGCACCAAAACCATTGGGTGTGCTCACCACCTCCACCTATACGTCCAGAGACCAACGCAGACAGTTCGATTGTGCAGCTGTCTGAATGAATAACGTTGCTTGCTTTGGGGTGCACGGTTGGGCACGGCTGTCGGCTGTCTATGCAGGCAGGCACCCCTCAAGGGGCCTCAGCCTGGCCGGGCAGGGCCGGGCAGGGCCGGGCTGGGCGGCACCACACTGTCGCAGGAAAAGCCCTTAAAATAAAAAGTCGTCGCGGTGTTCGGTGGCAGCGACGCGCCAGATGGAATTATTATGATCAGGCGCGGATCCAGGGGGGGGGGGGGGGGGGGCACGGGGAAAGTGCCCCCCCCCCCCCCTTCGGGCCTATCGGCGCCCGAAGGGCGCCTGAAAGGTGGGCAACCTGCGAAACCTCTCCGCCTGTAAGTAGGCAAAAAGCGGTACTTTGCCCCTCCCTATTGGGCCGCTCCTGGATCCGCGCCTGATTATGAGGCGTGTGCACTCGACCCGAAGACGCCCCGATAGGGGTCCCCCGCGCACCTGGGCCCCCGCCGCCCCCGCTTCCTACAGAACAACAAAGGGTGCAGTCAGTGGGCCAGACCCCAGGTCGGGTCACTAGCTACACCTGCCAGCTGTCCAGGTGTCGCTGTGGGCCGCGCACACACAATTTTTTTTCCCGGCAGAATTGCGGGGCCGGTAATCGAACCCTGGACCTGGCCCTGTCGCAGAGTGCTTCACAGGTCGCATCTTCTGCTTACAGGCCCTGGCGGGGTCCCCCAGCGGCCGCCTCCTCTTCTTCCCCGACGGAGCGTCGAGCGGAGGCCTGGCGGGCAGGGCCAAGAGGACGTCGGGAGCCATACCCATCACAGGTCAGTCACTACCGCAGCAGGGGCAGGGAAGAGCCAAGGCTCAGAGCTCACCGGCATTGTTTGCCTTGTGGATGAATTTGCCGCAGGTTTCCCTGTGGCTGTCCTCCTATAGCCCGTACTGAAGTTCCGTAAACAGCCACGAGGGCCTTGTGGGCCTAGTGTTGTTTTGTGACAAAGTTGTGCGACACGGAAACGGAAGTTACGTCAGGTCAGAGTTGGGCCCCGCTCCGCATGCCCGCCATTGTCCGGGAGCGCGGCGGCAGGAGGATCGAGTTAGGTGCTTCCAGTTGATTGGAGGGCCGCAGAGGTGTATCGTATCACTGCTCAGTACGAAGAACACCGGCGGGAAATGAGCAGGCAGTGGCTGCCGGTGGCCGCAGATCTATTGATAGAACCATGAGTTTTAAACTTGCTTGTCCGATGCCTGTCTGCCGCCCAGGAGCCCAGGACGCCGCTGCCGCCGCCGACACCCTCGCCGCCTCTCAGCCCTAACCTCACTTCCCCGACCTTACCCTCCGCCTGGCCCTTCCTCCCTCATTGCCTCTTCTTCGTGTTTTCCTCTTCCTTCATCAGACACCCCACCCTTAAATAGGTCGCCGTCTTGTCCGCCCCCGCCGCCCCCGCCGCCCCCGCCGAGATCGTCGCACACGGTCGCTGCGGAGACTAGGCCGGAGTGAGCGGCAATGGACTTTGCGCACTTGACGTGCACAGGACAGGCAGACTCTGGTTGGTAATCACCCTCAGCCGCAACTCGTGCCTGGGCCGGAGCTGCAGTCGGAGTACAGTTGATAGCCGACAACGGAAGGGGGGCCCCGCGGTGCACTTGAGACGTCGACGCCGCTGGCGCATGAGGCTTTAGTAGTTTCAAACTGAAATTAATAGAGGTTTCCAACGAGAGAAGCGGAAGCTGAAGAACAAAAGCGCTCCTGGCCCGGAAGCTCTCGAGAGCAAGTATGAGAAATTGTGATGCAGAAGATAGCGGCGCCAAATATGGCAGATACCCTCCAAATTCACTCAAAACGCCGTTCAAGTTTCTCATACCTGCCCTCCAGAGTTTCCGGTCTGGGAGTGTTTTTGTTCGCCAACTTCCGTTTCCAAGTCTCATTGGAAACCGCTATTGCGTGGATTTCCGCTGTGAAACGTCCCACGGCGTCCCCATAGGCAGAGCGTCGTCGTTCCTAACGAACAAATCACATTTTTGCGGTGTTGGAGGGCCGTTGATCTCGCGGTATTTTCGTCGGCGCGCCACGAGAACACATTTTCATGCGTCACCCGAAAAGCGCCCAACTGTTCCAACCCACGCCGAACGCTATAAAGCGACCAAACTTTTTAATGAACATGATCGCCGGAGTTCCTAGACCGCACAAAACACCAACGTGGGGGCACACGAGCGGCACAGAGCGCCCCGCCCCGGGCCACACCGCAGCGCGCTGCTAGTATAGCCTGCCGCTGCCGGCCTGACACCCACCACAAATAACTCTCTTGATGACGTCAGGCCGCGTCAAATTTGGGCACGGTTATGTTCAGTTAGGTTATGCTGTGTGGTACGTCCAGTCGTTAGGCGACGACACTCTGAAAATTGTCGTATGGAAAAAATGTCGTCACTTTCAGGCATTTTTTTTTTTTGCCACCTCCGCGCTTTATTCTCCTGGCAGTGCAACACACCCTGAGGAGGATAGGGGAATGGACTGGTCCTCCTCAAAGCCCAGTGAAATGCAGGGGAATGACGATGTCATTTTACTGTTTCGCCCCTCCTCTCTCTCTCTCTCTCTCTCTCTCTCTCTCTCTCTCTCTCTCTCTCTCTCTCTCTCTCTCTCTCTCTCTCTCTCTCTCTCTCTCTCTCTCTCTCTCTCTCTCTCTCTCTCTCTCTCTCTCTCTCTCTCTCTCTCTCTCTCTCTCTCTCTCTCTCTCTCTCTCTCTCTCTCTCTCTCTCTCTCTTATTAACTAGGCGGGTGCGGCCCATCCAGCCAGCAGAACGCAGCTTGTTACCGTCCGCTCGCCCAGCTTTGGCGGGAACAGGGTTGTTTGGCGCGCTGCGACGGCTGACGCTGAGGGGTGTAAAAGGAAAATAGTTGGTGGGGTGGGGTGGGGTGGGGCCGAGGGTGGGGCCGAGGGTGGGGCCGTCAGATCCGACTTCGGCCACCTTTTTATGAGGTCTCCTGACCAGGGTCGGCCCTTGTCCCTCGCATCATCGTAGCTGCTGTTTATCCCCTTCTGCGAGCCGAGTCGAGCTGAGCCGAGCCGAGCCGAGCCGAGCCGAGTCGAGCCAAGCGGGGCGTGGAGACACCAACAGGTTGCAGCGCAGAGCCCGCAGGCCTCGCTCATCCCGCCCTCGCTGAGGCCGGACGAATCGAAGCCCATAAGAAACAAGCAGAGGGTGTAAAGCAAACCGCTCGTATAGTAACTTCTGTTTTGACGAGGTAAAAAAAAACGGGGGAAAATAACAACAAGAAACATGCGAGTGCACCGCGGCACTAGTTTGTGCGGGCTTTGTGCCAGCCTGCGGTCAAGGGCAGGGCCGGGCGGCCAGGACTTGTAGGACCCCCGCCGCGTCCGGAGGTCGCCGTCGTCAATGAGCGTTACCATGACGACCGCAGTGGCACTGTGTCGCCGTGCCGGGGGGTCGCGGGGGCCGCTGGGGCAGCGGCCAGCGCTGGGGCCAATGCACGTGGACTGTGGAGCAGCGGTGCTGCCAACAGAAAGGGCAGCAGGGGCGGCCGGGGGCGGCCGGGGGCAGCCGGGGGCGGCAGGATTGCGTGCTTGTTGTCGGAGGTCGGGGTGCGAAACTCCACGGGTGTTGCCGTGCTGGATAAGTCAGAATAAAGGAATAAAGTCAGATCAAAGGCGAAAGTTCGCAGCGGCGTGAAGGCAGAGGCGGCGATGACGGGGGCGTAGGGGTGTGGGAGGGAGACAAGGGCGCGGCCCGGGCGGTCCTCCGGGCAGTCCTCCGGGCAGTCCTCCGGGCAGTCCTCCGGGCAGTCCTCCGGGCAGTCCTCCGGGCAGGTGATGACGGGGGCGTAGGGGTGTGGGAGACAAGGGCGCGGCCCGGGCGGTCCTCCGGGCAGTCCTCCGGGCAGTCCTCCGGGCAGTCCTCCGGGCAGGTGATGACGGGGGCGTAGGGGTGTGGAGACAAGGGCGCGGCCCGGGTGGTCCTCCGGGCAGTCGTCCGGGCAGGTGGTGACGCCGGACAATATTCCACGAATCACTCCACAGTCCACAGGATTTCGGTGCGAATGGCCAGGGTGTGCCCGAGGACGCGTTTAGAATACGCGGGCTCCTTTTGGCCCCGCCTCTGCCGGACACACCCATAGCCGGCCTCTCCGTGGGGGAGACACTCGCTCCGTGTCGACCTTCCCTTCCCAGCACCGTTCTTCACAGAAATGGTAGTAGGCCTACTCTCTCAGAAAAATCAAATTGAATTGACTAAGAAAATAAAGATTATAATTTGGTCGATTATTCGACGAAATTTTAGTGGAAACGACTGATCTTTGGTTGAATCGACTAACATTTTTAGTTATCTTGATTTTCTTCGCTAATTCAATTTCATTTTTCTGAGAGTGTAGATCAATTCGATGTCGAATAGATCAATCAGATTATACATTTGTTCATAAACTTTTCAAAAATCGATATCGTGACAGCATTTTCCGATTTCCGTTCCATTTTCACTGCCGCCCCCTCCCCGGGCTAGATACAATCACTTCAATTATCCCGGTCGGATCTGAATTGATGGCTGATCCGTTTCTCAGCGGGCGTCCTAATTGTCCCCCTCGGCAGGTGCCGCGGCAGGTGCGCTGCCTGCGGGGCCGCGGGGGCACCGCGACGACGCCCCCGCCATTGTGCGCGCACCTCCTCCGTCCTCCCCTCCCAGGCCATTATTTTCCACTGAGACTATTTCCCTGTTTTCGCCGCGTCCATTCGATTCGCAATGGGAGGTCAACGACCCACGGCCGCGTACAGTGGAGGCGAGGCCCGGCCCGGCCTCGCTCTGTCCCGCTCCGTGCTGAAATCGCAGTCTTTGCTCCGCTTCGAGCTGCGGCGGGCTGTGCCGGCTGTGCCTATGGGAAGGGCGACAGTGACCGCCAAAACGAAACCCGCTTCGTTCTATCGTGTACTAGTCAATCTTTTCCAGGCTGATTTTGCACGAGGGAAGGGCCAGCTGTCCGTGATGGCCGCTGTAATCGTGGATCACTCGGAACACTCGGCTCGGGCTTTTAGTCCTGTGGGATGACGGGGATGGCGTCACGTTCGCGGGTTGCTCCGGAACTCCCCGCTGCCCCCGGTTCGCCCCCGGGACAACTGTTCCTCCAGGACTCTGCCCGCGTTCGCCACGGAAATGCCGGGGCGTCATTAAAAGTCAAATGAAACAACACGAAAGGCGCAGCAGCAAGCGAAAGGGCAGCAGCAGAGCAGCAAGCAATGAGGCGGGCAGCGCTGGCTCAGCTCGGCGAAAAGTTATGGCGATTCCGAATCACGACCGACGCTCTCTCCCTCTCTCTCATGGCCCCGGGCGCCGGTCCCCCGGTCTCCCTCCCCTGCAGGGCGGGGCCGCGGGTAGCTGTAAAACAATGTTAATGACGACGACCACACCGAGTTGGCGGCCGAGTTAACGATGTCATTCTGCGGCTCACTCCAGCGGATTGCTGCGAAGTGGGGAAAAAAATGATTTCAATTAGATGGAGTTATTGGATATTCAGAAATTCTTTTTAAAGAGTAAAAATTTTGGAAGGATTTTTCGCGGTTTTCCTCTTTTCTCTATTAATTGGTAGAAAGCGTTTCATTTCAATATTTTTTTTTTAAATTCAAAAGTATATTGAATCCTCAAGATTCACACTCTGCAAATAATAAATCCAACAACAACAAAAAACGGAAAAAATGGGTGGGTCCTACCTCGTCCCAGACTTCCGTCCGGAACCGTTCCTGCTTAACTTCGGTGTTCGGATGGGAACCGGTGTACCAGGAGTTGACCGCCGCTAAGACACAGGCACGACGCAGCCACCTTGGTAGGCAGGCTTCCGCAACGGCCAACATCGCCCCTTCCGCTGACCAGATTTCAGGAGTCAGCCCCCTTCGACCAGCCAGTTGGTCTGTGGCCGTGAGGCCACTCCCTCGCGGATTGAGAGGGAGGTAGGATGCCCAGATCGTACACGGCCGAAGCCGATTGTACTCTACTCTTCTACGCCATGTATCCAAGTAGGTGTTGCCCGAATACTCCAGATTCCGAGGCCTTACGCTTGAAAAATGTAGAAGGCCGAACCCTAGGCCACTACATTTAACTTCTGCCGAGTCTTGGCAAGCACCATTCCCCTGCTTGGGCGTCGAACCACTGAGTCAACGAGTGTATTCAACCTCCGGGGAATGGCCGCGGCCCAACGTCCGCGGTCACTCAGACAACACACTTTGAACACGTTCTTTTGGTATATTTTACCCACCATCCTCGGTCGGCAGACTTGAGAAAAATTTTTACTCCGGCAAAGAGTTGAACCCCGGACCTAGCGGTCGTCGACCGGCCCGCTAGCCCACTACGCCACGGAGCTGTAGTGGGGAGGAGCAGCGCGCTACTGATACTTTAGCCACTGTTGTCCCGCAGAGAGCAGAACCCACCGTTGGCTAGCGCAGGGTGCTCTGTCCGCGCGCTGAGCCTGGCCAGCCGCCTTGTCCCATTCGCCATTCGCCGCTGTCTCTCTGACAGCGCCGGAATTGCGCGCGGTGTGCTCCGTCTGCGCTCAGGGTCTGGTCAGCCCCTTGGTTCCGGTGCGTTTGGGAAGGGAGAGTGCCAATATTCACCAGTGATGCGTTCGCCGACAAAACTAAATTTGTTGCTTGGTGCCAAGTCAACGAAAAAATTCGTTGTGACAACTAATCATTTTTCTGCGTAAAGGGGCTGACCTTGCCTCGCCCCCCCCCCCTCCCCCGGAGATGAGGTGCGCGGTGCGTATTGCCCAGGAATACATAAACCCTGGCTGTGAATGGCGGCTGAGATTGCAGAGGAGGTTGATTACACAGGCAACGGCTCAGGCCGCTGGGGTTGTCGGCCTCCGGGACACTTTGCTCGGCTCGGCTCGGCTCCGGGACCTGTGGCCCCCCGTGGTCCCCTGTGGTCGGGGAGGGTGCTCAACGGTGCTCCGCTACTGGAGCACATGCCGCACATGCCCGCCCGGGGGGACTGATGCTGCTGCTGCTGCTGCTGCTGCTGCTGCTGCCCCTCCCCCTCCCCTCCCCTCCCCTCCATTCTCTCTCCCTGCATCACCAACCCTATGCTGTGCCCTCTGCGGCACCCGAGATGCACGGAAACTGTAAACCAGCCTCCCAGCCCCTCTGGTTCTTTGTGCGGGATTCTAATGGCCCCGCCCCCCCCCCCCCCGCCGCCTCCACCGCCGCCGCCCTCGCTACTGGCGGGATTTTTCCCGGTTTGGTATATCGCATCGCCTCTGTCCGGATAGTAGCCGTGACACCGCGCCGTGCTCCTGTCCGCAGAGTGCACCTTCGTCTACTCGGAGGAGGGCGACTTCTACCTGGACTACGAGGGTGACCCGGCCAAGGTGTGTGGCGCCATGTTCCTGGCGCCCCTCAACCAGCGCATCCAGCTCCGGCTCACCCTGGACGTGCCCTGCTCCACGGGGGGCATCGTGTCGGTGAGTGTGCGCAGTGTTGCCAACAGGTCCGCCCAAATAAGCTGAAAACAGCAGTCTGTGCATTCCTCTTTGTTGTCTACCGGGAAGGGCCGCCGCAGAATGGCCAGGCTTGCGTTTGTTCTGTTTGCTGGAATTGGCCTGTGAATGTAGCATCACCTGTAGGTCAGTGCGAGCTGACAATTTTTTTTCTGATTCTTTTTTTAATTTTCGTCTGGCTGGCAAACTTGTAGAAAACAATGAAAGCGGTTCAACAACGGCTCCTTCACCTTCACTGTACAAATCCTACAAAGAAAACGAAGGCTTTGTAGAATCTTGCGGATTTACGGAGAACTTCTTCGTAGGATTTTTTTACTGTGTAGGAACAGTTTCCATTTTTTCAGAATGCCAAGCATGCTAAAGTGACACAGCCTCACATCTTCGCAGTATTTGCAAGCAGCGTAGACGCGGGGTGGGTTTAAAGGAGAAACCGGCAGAGAGGTCCCGGCTTGTCGCAGCCTCTCGGCTCCACGGGGACGGGGAGAGCGCCTGTGGATGCTGGCATAGGCAGACCCGCCATACAGGCCAGCGGAGCGGACGGCCCAGCCTCCTCCTGGCAGGCGCTGTCCGTGCGTGGCGGGCTTGCCTAGGTTACGTTTCGTAGGCGCCTTTCTGCTTCTCTCTCTCTCTCTCTCTCTCTCTCTCTCTCTCTCTCTCTCTCTCTCTCTCTCTCTCTCTCTCTCTCTCTCTCTCTCTCTCTCTCTCTCTCTCTCTCTCTCTCTCTCTCTCTCTCTCTCTCTCTCACGAAATGAAGGCCAAAAACCTCTCGCCTCACATCCGCTGCTCAATTAGCTCCCCGTCTCTGCTCAGTGTCGGGTGTCGCGTGTTGTTGGCACTGTTGGCCCCGATAGTGAACGGCGGGAAAGGGGAAGGGGCACATTATGGGTCGCGGTTTGATGGTGGTGGTGTGTGTGTGTGTGTGTGTGGGAGGAGGGGGGTAAAAGAGAGAATATCCTTGAGAGTGGCCACGAGGCCTAAAACGCCTGTGGAATTGATGTTTTCGCCCCCCCCACACACACACACCGGCTATATGAAGACGGCTGACTTTGATCTCCCTTCAAGAGCGACGGTGAGAAGATACATAATCAAAAACGTCCACAGTGCGGCAGAGATAGACCGGGAGGGGGGGGGGGGGGGGGAATCAGCCGTTTTTCTTCAACTTCCACGAAAAAAGTAACAAATATCAGGATGGACAATTGTTTTTTAGAGCAAAGGCGTGATGATTTTTTTATTTTAATTTTGCCGGAAACTTGTACTAGAGTTTTATTTGTATGGCAAAATAATGTTAAATTCGATTGCAAGAAGGACATAGTAAGTGGGGGGGGGGGACCTCTGCGCGGAAATGGCACAGAAGTGGAGGCGCCCCTAATTTCTCTCTCTCTCTTGCCTTAAATACTGACGAGCCCTTGGGGCCTGGCCCTGTTTCTGGCCGGTGACAGGTGACGGATGGCTGGGACTACCAGAACCAGTACCTGCCCATGTCGGCGGATCACCCCAAGGCCGACAGCGCGCGGCACACGACACTGTGCGGCGTGGAGCACACCCAGGTGTTCGAGGCGTCGCAGAACGCGGCGCAGGTGTCGTACCTCCTGCCGCAGGCCGGCCGCTTCGCCGTGTCCGTGCGGTTCGTCCGCAATTCTAGCCGTAAGTACCATCAATGCCACATTCAACGTTTTCATTTTATTTTTAAATCCCATACATTATTTAAAAAATTTAAAAAAAAATAAGAACGAAGTAATTAAGCTGGAGTCAAAGCTGCCCGACCGTTTTGATGTGTGAAAGCCTCAAAAGAGTTTGGTGGAAACGCCTTATGCTCGCGGCGGGCAGAACAAATGAGCCGCTTGGCAGTGACGTCACCGACGCCGAACACGCGCCAAGGAGCGGAAAGAAACGCGCTCCCCTTCGGCTCCCCTTCGGCCACTCGAAAACCACGGCGTCCCACGACGAGTACGTGCAAGAGAGGAGGCTGGCCGGAGGGGAGGCGAGGCCGCGCCGCGGGGGGTCCCGGCGGGGTCCCCGACATCCCCCCAGCAGAGAGTGTGTCCCGGGGGCATCATCACCCGCCGGCGCCGCAGCTACAAAGTGCGGAGCGAAAGGGCTTTTCCTGTCCCTTCCCACCCCCATCGTGTCAAGTGTCCTCCCGATCCTCTCCACTCCACCCACCTCCACGACTTGTACCTGGCCGCGAAATTTCGTGGTGGCGCTCCGTGTCCGGCCGTGCCGCCGCCGGAAGAGGGGGGGGGGGGCGGGGGCGGCGGGGGCGGCTCATGTGGGCCAGGGCGCCCCGCCCCGCACCTCCACCCTGGCACATTCCCCCGGTAGAATCGGGCACTTTGCCCTCCGCGGTTACCTGCCCGCGCTCTGGAAGTACCATGCACGACCAACGTGTTCCGCTCCGCCTGGCCCCGCCCCGCACCCTCCTCACTAAGGACACCTTCTCGGGTTACAGCGTGCAGCGTGATCGTGGACGGCACCGAGGTCGTCACCCTGAGGAACTTCGGCAAGCGGCGCAACTGCACCGTCACCACCATCTACCCGTCCGTGGTGCGGGTGCTGCAGCTGCAGGTCGGCGTCAACGAGAAGCACCCCAACATGGAGCCCGAGACCGGCACCATCCACAAGGCAAGCGGAGTGTGGTCTCGCGGGTTCAAATACCGGACAGGGATGGGGCGTTTTTAGCTGCCGCTTGTGCATGCTGGTGTCGAAGAAGAGGGGTAACGGACGACGATGTAAGATGACTCTGCTCCCCGCCGTCCCTGGCGGCACTGGCACCGGAGAGAGGACAAGAGACACCGCCTCCCCCGTTGGACTCGCGGGGGTGAACCGGGGGTCCCTGTTCTTCCCTCGCCATCGGCGCGCGACAATTCATTCCATTACGTATTCACACATTCAATGCGATATAGTGCAGACAGATGGCAGCCGCCCCGGGGGGGTCCGTCAAGTAAGTCCGTCAGGTCCGGGGAGGGGGCGTGGGCGGAGTGCGGCCCCCGGCCTACGCCCCCCCCCGGCCCCCGGCCCCCGGCCCCCGGCCCCCGGCCCCCGGCCCCCGGCCCCCGGCCTACGCCCCCGGCACTCAAGCTGTCACTCCCCATGTCCCAGAGGGACGGTAGAGGGCCAGTACCCTATCCACCCCGCGTACCCACCCACTCACCCGCAAGTAGAGCAGTCAAAGACTATTTATGCGACTGCTGTGTCACCTGCAGGTAATACCTCCCAGAGCCAGTATTTGAACCAGTTTCGGAGTGCACGCGGGTTCAAATACTGGCTCTGCGGCGACTGATTTTCTGACCTTCACCATTTCCTCGGCAGCGCGTACCCACCTTACACACTTCTCTCTCGAGTCTGTCCGTTATGGGTAATAATCCTATGCTTCCTGTCTGCGCAGTGCGAGAAAAGGGGAATGGAGGACTTCGTTCAAATAACGGGGCTGGGGATGGCGGCGGAGCTGTCCGGGCCCGTGACGGTGTTCGGTTCCCTCTGCGGCCTCGACACGAACGCCGGTAAGTATACCACTCTTGTCGTCTGCTAGCGAGGCTGACGGTGCGAGGCGTGCTCACGAAAACTCTGAATGTCTCCGGTGTTCGAACCCAGGTCGGCCGATGAGTATCCTGTGCGGCGCGATCGGCGTGCGGCTGGTCTCTAGCGGGCGCTACGACAACGCCGTCACGGTCTACATCAAGCGGATGGAGACGGAGGAGGAGATGCTGAGCGCCGACTTGTTCTGCGACGCCGACCTGTGAAGGCGCTGCTGCAGGTACGCTCCGATGACATCAAACAGGAGCACGAGGAGTGCACGCGGAAAGGACGGCGTCGGCGTCGTGGGTTCGAGACCCCGCGACGGCCGCGGGCCACGCGCTGGACCGTGATGCCAGCAAATCTGATGGCGTCGGTTTTGTTGTCGCCAGCGTTACGCGGCGGGCCACCACCTCTTATTCTGTATGTTTTTTTCTCCCCGTTCCGCTAGATCGCCACGCAATGCTACGCCACGCCGTCTAAGCGCCTCCCAGGCTGCCCGCCGCCTAACCTTCCGTGCCGAGAGGTGAACTTGGCCTTCCCAGCTCTGCTCTGCCTGGCCCTGCCGCCCTGCCCCTGCCGCCGCCTACGCCGCGCCGATGACGTCACACATGACGTCACCACCTCCCTCGACACGGCCGTTCAACGCACTTAACCCCCAGTGCAGGTTCCGTTCAGCTGCGTGGGCCGGACACACGCCGAGTAGTGCTGAATGCGTCCGTCACTTCAGTTTGATTTGCCGTTTCTGAGAGTGGACTCTGATGACGTCATTGGATCCTCCCGCTGTTCCTGCCGGAGGGGCGGATACCCTGAGGTGGACTTGGCAGGTCTGCCCATCAAGACGGTGATCAGACATCGCCAGCCTCGCCATCACCTCCGCCACATCCACCATCGTCATCACCAAGCCCTGGTCATCTCCAAGCCCTGGTCATCACCAAGCCCTCGTCATCTCCAAGCCTTCGTCATCACCACCGCAACTTCTGATCACCTTTTCCCCCTCCGCTTTATCGCTGCAAAAGCAGAGAGCCATTTTCACAGAAGTTCGAAGTTATGAGTTCTGAGCATTAACGTTGTCTCGTGCATTCAATCGCGACGATGTCAATTAGGTAATTTAATCCGCAACGCGACATTCGCTCACTCAAATGGCGACTCAAGCTAGGCTACAAACTGTCTTTTACTGTAGGGTATATTATCTTCCAATAATGGCATCTGCAGGCAGCGCTTGTTTAACAAGTCATTTGATTTTCTGAGTTTGCTTTAGACGTCTTACTTGTGTTTGTGTCTGTTTAACGTCTCTAAGTAAAGCCAAAGTCTTGTCTATATTTTTAATACTTAACTCTTTCGAGAAAAGAAAAAGATGGGTTGAGTGTGACAGCCATGGAGCATCATGTAGCCTCTCAAGGAGTGCAATTTGGCACCTACCACATACGAGTGAAGCAACTTCATCGCAATACCAAGAGAGTTTGTGTAGATCGTAAGAGTCGGGGAATCATGTTCTTGACTGTACAATTTAAATATTCCTAATAGAGGAGCTCTGTGTTTCTATTTGATAAGTCGAAACAACAACCAGTCCTCGGAGCGTCATGGAGGACCCCTGTACAAACGAAACTCCTTTTAGAGCGTATCTCTCAGTGTACTGGTCGTGGCTCTAGGTCGTGGCCACGCCTCTATTACTGTTCGAAAAACAAAACGAGTTTTTGCTTCCTCCGTTGTAAATTTTGTGTTTATAGTTTTTACTTCGTTCCAACAGTATTCCTTATCCCCACTTTCCATTTTGCAAATAATTCTGTCTGTCCATAAAACGGAGTGAGTAAATTAATAAATACACAAATTTTGACTGTAGTGTCGTTTATCCGAACCACCTTCCCACCTGGCAGTACACAAGCACCCCAACAGCATCCACATTGAGGCTAACATTTGACTCTCCGAGGGGAGCACTGCGGATATCATAGAGGACAAAATATGCGGTGGCATGCATAACGAATGTTTATTTCTGTGCCGCTGCCGCCTGGAAACGTAAACACATCTATGATTTTAAAAAAGTACATGGAACAAAAACAGGCCAGCCCTCGGCCCACGCCACGACCAGGTCGCGGCACACGGCATGCCGTGCTCCCCCACCCCACCCACTACGGCTCCCGGCCTACCCACGATGCATCGGGAGAAATTGCGTTTACGGCTTTTGATGAGCCTCACATCCAACTCCCCGGGCCGAGCCAGGCGGCGGAGACCTTCCTCTGCAAATCCACCTACGATTTGTGACTCGTAGGGGAGGGGGGGGGGGGGCACCCTGACCTGGTGCGGGGCCGCGGCAGTGCAAAGGAAGATGAGGTGACTGAAACACTGACGCGCACTCTGAAAAAAAAATCAAATCTAAACGGCTAAAAATTCGAGTCGATTCGTCCAAATGTTTCCAAAAATTCGAAAACTTGGTCAGACTTTGGTCCTCTTGATTTTCAATTTCCTTTTTCAAGTTTATTTCATCTTTGTAACAGTGTGTGACGAATGTGACAAGTGCAGCTGAGCGGAAATTTTCGTGGTGCGTGCGCCCGAGACACGCCGACCGCCGACCCCGATCGCTCATCCTCAGAGAGACGAGGCGAGGGGGGCCAACTGTGCCAACCTGCCAATAACAGTTTGGCAACGCAATCAAGATGCCGAGATGTGCATCATCAGCGCCCGTCCCGTCTATGAATTATGCCAATATTATTTGATATCAAGGCGGAGTCCTCGAGGGTGGGACGGGGTGCGTACACCCTCAATTCTGAATACTTGACACGAGAATTTTTGCCAAGCAAAATCGAAGATGCTTGGTACAAAGTATTGCTTTAAATACGGGTTCTGGACGATCATTTAGCCAAGTATTTTAAAAAAATTGACGAAAATTCGGACGCGAGCGGTTCGGGTTTAGTGACGCGGTACTTACGGCCCCTCCCCTCGGTCCCTGCTGTGTGCGGTGCGGTGCGGCCTGGTGATGGCTGGGCTTGCCTAGGCATTGCTGAGCTTGCTGTGCCGTTCGCTCCGTGTCCGCCCGGCCTGCCCAGCCCATGGCCTGCCGTGCGGCTCGGTACGCGTTGCTCCGCTTTGCTGCTTATAAGTGCCGGTGCCGCCCGCGGGGGGCCTTTAGTCCCCGACGGCGTGTGTGGCGGAGCACGACAGCTGCGTGCGTGCGTGTGCGTTTTGCCCCGTGTGCTGCCCGTGTGTGCTCGTGGCCCTTGTGTGTGACCGTGTGTGTGTGTGTGCGTGCTCGTCCGACCATGGGGTCCTTCGGAGCCTTCGGCTCCTCCAGGACTGCCAGGAGCCGCTGCCCGCTCCTCGCCCTCCTCCCCCTGCTGCTGGTGGGCAGCACAGTCGGCACAGGTCAGTCGACGGCTCCACTTTCACTGCGGCCCGTGCCGTGCGCCAGTGAGCCAGTGAGCCGCGAGTGTGAGAAAGAGAGAGAGAGAGAGAGAGAGTCTGGTAGGAAACGCGGCCGCCGATTCACTTCCGATTCACACAGGTGTCCCATTTGCCCTATGACAAGGAAAAGGTAGGCAAGCCCGCATCGCACTACCTCCGTCTCTTTCTGTCTCACGGCCGGACGCGTGAGAGACAAAGAGACGGAGCTAATGCGTTGCGGGCTTGCCTACGTTTTCCTTGTCACAGAGCAAATGGGGCACCTGGTATTGCTGTTTTAAAAACGTGGCATGACGCTGAAGATTTGCGACAGACTCAGCCTAGCATCCCGCCAGGATTCCAAAAATGGGGTCACATGTCGTTTTCTGGTGGAGAGACTCGTCAAGCGGCCAATCGCCCGATGTTGGTCTGCTCTGAGGCTGTGTGTTAGACTGGAAAATCACTCAACAGAATCGGTATTCGAACCCGGCGCACTTTCTGCCGGGCGCCCGCATCAGTGCACCTCCTGCCAGGGACGCGGCCTTGGGGTCCTTCGGGACCATCGGGACCTTGGGCGACCTCGCCACGCGCTGTGCCATGCTATCTCTATGGGGTGTTCCGGAAGGTGTGACTGTTCGGGCCACTCGAGCTACCTGACCTGGTCTGGGGAGCAAGGGGCGACGGCAAGGCGCTGCAGGCCTTTGTCGGCGGCACACAGAGAATACGCGACAGACCAGAAGCTGGGCGGGATATGGCAGATATGGAAAGGAGCACAGCTAGCGCAAAGACAAACGCCCCTCTGGAGACAGTATTCGAACCCACGACGATACGTACGTCTCCTTGCTCGAGACAGCGATTGAAAATTTAGAATCGACAATGCTGGGTTCGAATACTTTTGCATTGGCTCTGATTGACCGTTGAACTTTCGAAAAAATTATTTTATGAAAATTAGAAAATTAAATAAAAATTAGAATGAAATATTTTAAAATGAGTAAGCTGCATTCGCTGTTAGATTGCCGTAAGGGTGAGGAGAAAGTCAGTCGCGAAGGTTCACTGCCTTTTGGGTCAGAGCCGCCCGCGCCGCGCGAGGTGCTAAAGCTGACGGGGATGAATTCTCTTCACCGATTGCTGACGCCCGCTGCTGACGCGCGTCCCATCCCAAAGTGCAGCCCTCGTGCAGCCCTGGTCTCGGTGGCAGCCCAACTATGTGTCGACTCGATAGCAGCTCTGTGCGGGCACGGCCTGCACCCGCCCATCGGCTGGGGGGGGGGGGGGGAAACAAAAACCTTCGAAAACTTGCGAATCCGCCAAAAATATCGAGCTTTAGCCTCGTAGCAAATTCAACCCTGCCCGTGACGACTTCGTCCTCTTCCTGTTTGGCGCCAGCACCTTCTACGATGGAAGCTGCCTCTGCACGTTGGCCCACAGTGAGATAAAAATAAAAGATGACAGCGGCAGTGACAACCTCGGTTCAAAATTGCCCCGCCGCCCACCGCATGTGAAGGCATCTCTCAGAGATTGAGCATTTTCCGAAACACTTGTATTGGACTTGTACGGACTTTTCTTTCTCTCTCGCATCATTTGGGACTTTGTTTTCCCGCCTGACGGCTGGTGCCGTTTACAGCCGAGACACCAGACCCGCCTAGCCCCACCCAGGCCCAGCCCAGCCCAGCCCAGCCCAGCCCAGCCCCAAACTGACCGTACTCAACGGCTGAGCGCAGTGGGGTGGGCGCCTGTTTGCGTGCACGCAGCGCGAGTGTGTGTGTGTGTGTGTGTGTGTGTGTGTGTATCGAGGTGTGTGTGTGTGAGCGCGCGCTGAACTCTCTGTGTGCACAACGCCCCCACGTTCCGCACCAACAACGTTGTTGATCAAACGGTTTAATGCGACAAGTGCGGAAGGGAAGGGAATGGACGTCAGAGCTGCTTGTCGCTATAGGATGACCTACTCTCTCAAAAAATAATGCTTGTTCCAGGCATATTTCCTGTGCGGAGTCTTTTTCGGACGAAGCATCCGTGTTCAGGTTCGGTTCAGGTCGTATGCTTGATGCAAGCATACGGCCTGAACACGGATGCTTGGTACGAAAAAATCCGCCAAGCACAGAAAATATGCTTGAATAACAAGCATTCTTGTTTGAGTGTGTAACGCCGACGCCTCTGTTGCAGAGCCTTCCCCCCAGGAGGCCGCCGCCGTGGAGGGCGCCGTGGCCCGCGGCAGGGACTCGAAGCTGAGCGTCACCACCACCGTCATGGAGGACCCGGTTACCGCCCAGGTCCGCGACGAGCGCTGCCCGCTGGGGCTGGCCACTGCACTGCGAGCGCGCGCCGCGTCCGCCAGAGGTAAGAGAGAGAGAGAGAGAGAGAGAGAGAGAGAGAGAGAGAGAGAGAGAGAGAGAGAGAGAGAGAGAGAGAGAGAGAGAGAGAGAGAGAGAGAGAGAGAGAGAGAGAGAGAGAGAGAGAGAGAGAGAGAGAGAGAGAGAGAGAGAGAGAGACAGAGAGACAGAGAGAGAGACAGAGAGACAGAGAGAGAGAGAGAGAGAGAGAGAGAGAGAGAGAGAGAGACAGAGAGAGAGAGAGAGAGAGAGAGACAGAGAGACAGAGAGAGAGAGACAGAGAGAGACAGACAGACAGAGAGAGAGAGAGAGACATAGAGCGATACAAAGCGAGAGACGTTCGATTCGGCGGCGCCCGGAATAAAATTAGGTCACCGGCGAGGTGATCAAAGAACTAAAGCGAAGTGACACAACAGACGACCTCGCCCTCACGGAGCCCCGGCTCTGGGCCCTCGACCCTCGGCGCTTCACCCGGAAGCGGAGGCGACGGCAAACAAACCCGCCGTCGCTTTTATAAAACAGAGCCATGGCCCCTCTCGAACACTAGTAATTGAACCCAGCGCCGTGCAACTTATTCAGCACTGGGTTCAAATACCGGCTTTACGTGACGGTTTTCTGTGTTTTCGGTTTCAGAGAAAAAAAAATTGCCTTGCCTGAAGAGTTCCTTTTTCTGACATTTAACCTGTATTTTTCCTCTCTTTTATTTAGCGCGTTTGTCGAAACCGGTGGTGGAGTCTGAAGCCCGCCCTGCCGCCGTCGTGTCCGTGCCCATCTCTCAGCGTGAGTAGTTCTGCCGAGCCGAGCCGAGCCGAGCCGAGCAGTCGCGAAACAAGTGGGCGCGAAACGGAGCTGAAGTCAGCGAAAGCGCCAAGTGGGCGAGTTCAGCGCGATGTACCCCAAAGTAGACAGAGCGAGAGGGAAGCAAGAGAGACAGAGGGAAGAGACATTCTGCCGGGAAAATGCAAATCACAGTGTCCTGTCTATCCAATTAGTGTCCACGGCGAGCATCCAGGACATCCACAGCCACGGCAGCAGCCCGGCAGCCCACGACCAGGGACAGGCGCCGGCGCCAGGCAGGGCGTTGACTCAGCCGGCACCGGCACCCCACGAGCATAAGGGAAACGGAGATGCAAACGCGGGGCTCCTAATTAGCGGAGCTTATGTCTTATGTCCCTCACAGCCTCCCTCTCTCGCTCCCCCTCTCTCTCCCTCTCTCTCCCTCTCCCCCCCTCTCTCTCTCTCTCTCTCTCTCTCTCTCTCTCTCTCTCTCTCTCTCTCTCTCTCTCTCTCTCTCTCTCTCTCTCTCTCCCCTCGCTACCCCCTGCGGTGAAGACCGGCCCCCGCAATTCCTCCGGTCCATCCGCAGAGCAGATGGTCCTCCTCCTGGTCCTGGTGTACGCCCCGATCCCCGACCCCGACCCGCCCGATCAGCCGAGCGCCGCGTAGCGCCGATGGTGATCCCGGCCTCGTTTGCCCGCTGCGCAAATAGTCCGGACTTTGATAGAGGCGGCCGGGGGCGGGAGGCCGGGGGCGGGAGGCCGGGGGCGGGAGGCCGGGGGCCGGGGGGCCACTTCGGGTGGGGCCTTTGCTTTCGCCTTCGCCCTGCCGCGGCCCTGCCCCTGCCTGCCAGCTCTTTATTTCACTTTCTAGCAGGAGTGGTGACGGCGCGATCGCGTGGGATGATTGGAGAGCCGTCGGGGGGGGGGGGGGGGGGGGGGCACTCGAGGCCGGTGTCAGTCGGCACGCTTCACAGTAGCACAGCACGGTGCACAAGCAGCAGCAGCAGCAGCAGCAGAAGCAGCAGCAGCAGCAGCACAGCAGCAGCAGCAGCAGCAGCAGCAGCAGCAGCAGCAGCAGCAGCAGAAGCAGCAGCAGCAGCAGCAGCAGCAGCAGCAGCAGCAGCAGCAGCAGCAGCAGCGCCGGCAGCCCCCCAACTCGAGCGCAGTTAGCGCGGCGCGGCGCACTATGAATTCCAATTTCCGGTCGCTTTGGCCTCGGTACGGGAAGACAGAGGCAAGGACCGCGCTGTGTCGGAAGTGGCGCCAGCCCCGGCACCACCACCACCACCACCACCACCCTCACCTCTCCAGAGCCCCCGTCCTCAGCCTGCCGCTGGCCTGGTTCCGTGCCGGTGTAGCGGTGTCGGTAAGACGAGACGACCACCCCGCCTCGCCCAGCCCCGCGCAGGCAGTGAATCCGGGCTAAGCTTTCCAGTAGCCACCGCCTCACGCCCAGGCCCAGGCGACTAGTTGTGGTTGCTAGCCTTTGCCTCCGGACGGACTGCGTACTCTCGATCCCTCTCGTTTGTGTCCGCGGGCCCCCGTGCTCCCCCTCCCTCTCCTTCCACGTCTGCTTGAGTGTTGTCACTACAGGCAGGCGCTCTATATCACATACCGGCGGACGGGGGGAGAAGTTATCAACGCGAGAATAGGGGGGGGGGGGGGGGGGGGTGCAGCGCGCGAGAGTGGGACGGCGGGAGGGAGGGATGGAGGGAGGGTCGAGAGCGTGTCGGAGGCGTGATAAATTCTAATCCCGCCTTCAGCGGCCGCAATGCTAACGAGATGAGCGCCGGACAAGGGACGGAAGATTTTTCATACTTGCCGATCAGCAGACGCTCCCCTGAGACCAGTCTCTCTAGGCCTCTAGCCGGGGTTACTGGCCTCATCTCATCCTGAGCACGCGGCCGTCTCTCCTTTTCCTCTTCTGCTCCTTCTTCATCTTCTCTTCTGCAATATTAGTTACAATTTGGCTGTAATACTAATTGGGACGGGTCTAATTTTGGTGGCTGCCTCCCCGTGCTTAGAGGGTGCGGGAGAGGGGCAGCAAGGCATCATTTGCTCCCCTTATCATTCCCCATTTTAACTGCTTCAAATTATTATAATTCCTCCGCCCCTGTGTGGTAATGCGGCCTGATTGGCGTGTTGCAGTGGTATTGGAGAGGTCGTCGACGGCCGGGGGCGCTGCCGGGGGCGCTGCCGGGGCCGCCCCCAAGGCCATGTCCGTGTACACTGTGGCGGGGCCCCTACCGGGGCCGCCGCTGTCAGCGACCGTGGGGGAAGCCGCCGCCGTTGACAACGAAAAACGTAAGTGGAGAGCAACGATGAACTGAAGTCGCCGAGGTCACAGCAGGTTAAAGGCGTCATGCGGATGAGATGAGGATAAAAGAAATGACAACCATCACCCCTAAGAGTGTACTTTGGTATGGGGCAGAGGGCGTTTGCTGAGATGTTTGTTGTTAACTTTTTCTAACTTCTTCTTTTTTCTTTTTTTTAACAGCCACCCCCACACTGAGAGCGCAGCTGCGAGAGACTGCGAAGGGTAGAGGTAAGAGGGCCACATATTCAGTCTGAGATAAGACACTCGAGGAACAGGGCAGCGTTTGTTGGTTGTGAATACAAAGTGAATTGCTGCGAACGGTGTGCTCCATGGTAACTGCAGCGCTCACTCGTTTCTTCCAGCGGCTGCTCGCCAGGGAGCTACGGGTGGTGTTCTAGCGGCCGCCGCGTCCGAGACCGCGCCGCGCTTCGCCGCCCGGGACATCGTCGTGGCGCCCGTGCAGACGGGGGCCTCCTTCCTCGAGTCGCCGACGGGGGCCTTCAGCTCCATGGCGGGGGCGCTGCTCGGGCCGCGGCCGGGCGTCTACCAGGCGGCGCAGCCTCCCTACCAGCAGCAGACGACGGTCGTCCTGGACCAGCCGTCCTTCCCCGCCCTCGGCGCCCAGTACATCCGCTCGGCCGCCCAGCGCGCTGCTGACTCCGGGGCCGGCGCGGCGCACGCCGCCGTACAGCAGGCCACCAACCTGGCCTCCGCCGTCACGGGGGGCGCCCTGGGCGCGGCCAGGGAAGCGGTCAGCGGCGGCCGCTGGGCTGCGTCCACCGGGCTGCGGATGGCGGACGACGCCCTCGCCAAAGCCGAGCAGGCGTCGACGGCGGCCCTGCAGGCGCAGATGCGGGCTGCGGAGCGCACGGCGCAGTACATGCTGCCCCCAGGTGCTGTGGACGTCAACTTCCAGGAAGGCGCGTCGGCTCGCCTCTTCCCGACTGCGTACAGCCTCACCGTCATGAACCCCAACTCGTACTACCCCGACATCCGCGATGCCGACGCGGTGCAGGCCTCGGCCTCGGCTCCTAGGGTGTCCGTCCTGAGCCAGCGGTCTGTCGAGGAGAAGACCGCGCCTGCCCCACCCTCGGCCCGCGAGGCTGCTATCGAGGCAGCGCTGCGCCAGGACCCCACGGGGCGTCGGTCATCGGGCTCCATCGGCTTCAACATGGCCAGGTACGCTATCAACGGGGCCGGCGCTCGGGCAGCGGAGGGCCGCGGCCTCCTCACCGACGCGGCCACCGCCACCGCCGAGACCATCGAGAGCGCGGCACACAACGTGGCGCAGGGCGTCCACTCCGGGGTGTCCACGGCGTCAGACTTCGCCCACGGCGTCGCCCACAACGTGGCGTCCGGAGTCCAGTCCGGAGCCCAGGCCGTGGCTGGCGGCGTGCAGAATGTCTACCAGGGCGTCACCTCCGGCGTGCAGTCCGGGGTGTCCACGGCGTCCGGGTTCGCCCACGATGTCGCCCACAACGTCGCGTCCGGAGTCCAGTCTGGAGCCCAGGCCGTGGCTGGAGGCGTGCAGAACGTCTACCAGGGTGTTACGTCGGGCGTCCAGAACGGCGCGGCCGCGGTGGCTGGCCTGGCCCAGGACGCGTACGGCGGCGTGGCGTCTGGCGTCCAGTCCGGGGCGTCGACGCTGACCGGACTGACATCGAGCGCCCTGGACACTGCGGGGCAAACACTGCAGCACGCTGCCCACAACATCGGGGGCCTTCGCCATAACGCGACCGCGGAGGCTTATGCGAGGGTGGTGGCGGCGCGGGACGCGCTGGAGGCGGCGTCCACCCGGGCCGTGGAGGCGGTGCAGGCCGTGCAGGGGGCGGCGGGCGCGGCCAAGGACGTCGTCACCGGAACCGCGGCGCAGGGCGTCAACGCGGCGCAGAACGCCCAGGCCGCGGCCCTCGCCGGGGTCCAGAACGTAGCCGGGCAGGTGCAGGACTCGGTGCGCAGCGTGGCCGACAAGGTGCAAGGCCAGGTTCAGGATGTTGCAGGGCAGGTGCGCGGGACGGTGGAGGACGTCGCCGGACAGGGCGCCCAGGCTGTGCGCGGCGTCACGGACGCCGTCCGCAGCACGGTTCAGGGTGCAGCCGGCGAGGTGCGCGGCCAGGTCCAGGATCTGCAGCAGGCCGTCAAGGGCTCTGTTTTGGACGCGCAGAACGCGGCACGTGACGCCATCTTAGCCGCTGCCTCCCAGGGCGCCACCAAGGGTCAGCAGATGACGCAGGGCGCGCTCGACGCAGCGCAGGCCGCCGTCACGTCTGCTATCGAGAAGGTGAAGCAGGCCATGAAGGTGGGCACCGGATCGGCGCGCAGTGCCACCGGCCTAGGTCTGGGTGCGCTCCGGTCCACCTACCAGGGCCTCCAGGGCTACAACCAGGGCTACAACCCAGGCTACGACCAAGGCTACCCTCAGCAGCAGGGCTTCATGCAGCAGGGGGCGTATCCTCAACAACAGGGCTTCGGCCAGCAGAGCTTCGGCCAGCAGAGCTTCGGCCAGGAAGGCTTCGGCCAGCAGGGACCCCAACAGCAAGGCTTCCAGAGCAGCTACCCGCAGCAGGCTTCCAGCTGGGCGCAGACTGCTATCGACGGTATCGCGTCCGAAGCTGCCAACGCCGGCCTGGGCATGGCCGACGCCGGCCTGAACGCCGCCGGGGTCGCAGTGGACGCGCCCCGCAGGGTGGGCCTCGGCGTGGCCCAGGACGGCCTCGGCCTCGCGCAGGCCGCCGTCAGCTCCCTGCCACTCGGCTGGGCCGGCCGCGCCGCCGCCAACCTGGGACTGGGCCTCGCGGCGGGAAGGAGTAGGTCCTCGGGGCCGGCAGGGGCCACGTCGTGGAGCTGGTCACCCGCCGGGACGACGGTGTCATTGGGTGCAGCCGCCCCCATGAAGCACCAGCCGCGGTCAGACGCACTGCACACGCCTGTCTACCAGCCCTGAAGTAACTCTTGATACAATTTATTTGGAATGTCTTGGCGAATTTACAGGGTAAAAAGGGAAAATGTTGTGGTACGAAATTTTAGAAAGTGTATTTCTTCTGTTGAGATCTTTGGAGGATTTTAACAAGTGATTTGAGCTTTTTTTTTAAATAAAAAAATGTAACATATTTTACGAAAATAGTACAAAAACGCTGGGATAGGCTGGAAAGAGTGTCATGGTGGTCAGACGTTGTACATAGTTTTTATTTATTGAATAAACTTTTTCTACTGAAAACAAACACGCCTATACTTTTATAAAACCTCAAACAGACCCTCTATCAAAAATAAACATTCAGTGTCTGAAGGAATGGAAATTTCTCCAACGAGAAACGTCACTTGACTCAATTTGTAAACAAAATTATATGCTTCAATCAGAGGGACATAAGCAACACGTTCAAGGATAAAGAACCGTATAAAGAATGAGACTCTTAACATATCAGGACGACGCAAACCGCTGGCTCATAATGAGCCCGTGACAGCCGAAAAATATGAATCGAAAAAACATTTAACATAGAACTTGAACCTATGAATGGGAGGGACAAAACTAGGAAAAAGATGAAAGCGAATCGTGAGCCGTCGTCGAGGACTCACTTAGTTACCATTAGCACCCGCCCGCTAACGATGTGGGGGCGGGGCCCGTGGTGGGGGAGGGGGAAGGGGAGGGAGCAGCGAGGGGCCGGCCTGACCCCGTTCCCAACCCCATAGGGTAGTTCAAGGGTGGGACAAAAGCAGAGGCCCCGTTCGGTTCCGTTCCGTTCATTCATGAGCTGGAATCGGCAGCCGGCCTCAGGCTAACGGTTGCTGTTGCTGTTGCAGCTGTGGCCACCGCCGCCGTCCCGCCCTGCTTATCCACTCCCACGTTCCGCGCGGCCGAGTAAGGAACATTAAATGCGCGGCACAGCCCTTGCCACCGCCACCTACAGCAACCTCCTCCTCCTCCTTCTTCTTCTCCTCCGGGCATTTGGTTTTATTTAATGACCGAGGCAATAAGAGAATAAAAGAACTTGCCATAAATTCGTGCCGCGCGCCCAGACCAGGCCAGGCCAACCACTCGTGGTAAAGCAGCTGAATAAGGCGTAGGGAACAAGTGGTCATGATCAATAGAAGGGGGCCCGCGAGGTCAAGAGGGGCGGAAAACGGAGCGAAAGAGGAGAGAAAGAGGACTCGAAAAGTTTGGTTAGCTCTGCTTCAGAGGTGGGTGTGAGCAATTAATTAAAACGGCACGTACCTTTTTGCGCGCGGAAGGGGGGGGGGGCATTATTTGTCTGAATGGCGCGGCCGTGTACGATATCATCGCAACCAAAAGGCGGTGTGATATTAAAAGGAGGCTGTGGGGGCGGAGGGGGTCCTCTGAACAAGATCGGCCGCTTTCTAATTGCAGTCTTATTTCCTGTTGTATACCAGGCCATTGGCAGGGGCGCCAAGACGATCTGAAGACGGTGGTGCAAGCTGTCGTACCTCCCTCCCTTTTTAACCTCGAACCTCCCTTCGGGACCACAGTGGCTAAAGTATCAATAGCGCGCTGCTGCTCCCCACCACAGCTCCGTAGCGCAAATTACGAAACGATTTATGGACTGCCCCTCAATAGGGATTAAAAAATACCAGTAAGATTCAACCTTACGGTAAGTTACGGAAAGATAGGTAAGTTACGGGTATTTTTGGTAAAAATAAGAAAGATTTATTTACTGCAGGTATTTGTTAAAAATAGTACGCCTTAGTATGTTTTCCACATAACAGTAGCCAAATCATCCCATCGGTTCTGCTCTCTGCGGGACAACAGTGGCTAAAGTATCAACAGCGCGCTGCTCCTCTCCACCACAGCTCCGTAGCGTAGTGGGCTAGCGGGCCGGTCGATGACCGCAAGGTCCAGGGTTCAACTCTTTGCCGGAGTAAAAATTTTTCTCAAGTCTGCCGACCGAGGATGGTGGGTAAAATATACCAAAAGAACGTGTTCAAAGTGTGTTGTCTGAGTGACCGCGGACGTTGGGCCGCGGACATTCCCCGGAGGTTGAATACACTCGTTGACTCAGTGGTTCGACGCCCGAGCAGGGGAATGGTGCTTGCCAAGACTCGGCAGAAGTTAAATGTAGAGGCCTAGGGTTCGGCCTTCTACATTTTTCAAGCGTAAGGCCTCGGAATCTGGAGTATTCGGGCAACACCTACTTGGATACATGGCGTAGAAGAGTAGAGTACAATCGGCTTCGGCCGTGTACGATCTGGGCATCCTACCTCCCTCTCAATCCGCGAGGGAGTGGCCTCACGGCCACAGACCAACTGGCTGGTCGAAGGGGGCTGACTCCTGAAATCTGGTCAGCGGAAGGGGCGATGTTGGCCGTTGCGGAAGCCTGCCTACCAAGGTGGCTGCGTCGTGCCTGTGTCTTAGCGGCGGTCAACTCCTGGTACACCGGTTCCCATCCGAACACCGAAGTTAAGCAGGAACGGTTCCGGACGGAAGTCTGGGACGAGGTAGGACCCACCCATTTTTTCCGTTTTTTGTTGTTGTTGGATTTATTATTTGCAGGGTCTGAATCTTGAGGATTCAATATACTTTTGAATTTAAAAAAAATTATTGAAATGAAACGCTTTCTACCAATTAATAGAGTTGCTTCTACGTCGTAGCAGTAGTAGTAGTAAGCAAAGAACGAGTAAAAACGAGTTGAAAAAGTGAGAATCAGGGTATGCTTTACCTTCAACGTCTGTTATTTATTGACGCACTTTGTATGTTTTTTTCCACTAGGCATACATCACAACAGTAAACTAATTATAAATTTTATAAAAGAAAAGATTTCTCCCTTCCCTTTCCTTCTTATCTTCTTTCCGTCCTCCCCTTTTCGCTTTCTTTCTTTTCTCCCTCCCTATTCCTTCCTCCCCCAAACTTCCTCCTCCCTCTATCTAATCTACCCACCCCTACCGCTACCATTTCTGAATTTGTTGCCTTTCTTTCCCTTTCCTTCTCTTTTCTCTCCTTCCTCCCCCTTCTTTTCTATCTTTTCTTTCCTTTTTCTCTATTTCCCTCTCCTCTCCTCCCTCCCTTTCGCCCTCTTACCTCCCTCTCTTTTTCGCTAGACGGTGGTGCGCGTGCACCACCGTCGGCCCCTTCTTGGCGCTACTGGCCATTGGAGAGGCTTTCCATTTCCAGAATGAAATCCGAACTGGAGGGTAGCTTCCTTTTTCCTTTAGTTTCATGATACTTTTCTTTTCCTTTCCGCTAGAAGAGGAATAATCAGCCCCCCTGGCCGAGTCACGTGTGGTCCGGGAGGGCGGTGCCGAGTCCTGCCGTGTCCACCCGACCAGTATAAGACCCGGGTGCACGCTCCGCCGCTGGCCAGTTCCTTCCGAGTCGTCATACGTGGACGCATGCGCGTGTGTGAGTGTGTGTGTGTGTGTGTGTGTGTGTGTGTGCCGTGCCTGTCGCGAGGGGAGTACAGAGTTGATGAGTTGCTGAGGTGTGTTCTGTGCAACGGCGAACCGAGGAGTAAAGCAAGGATCCCAGGTAAGCATCGTCCTGCTAGAGCGTAGCCAGGACACGGGGGGCTCCGGGAGAAGCATAGACGGAGAAAAAGATTAGTTGTCACAACTAATTTTTAAGTTGATTTTCAGACAAGCAGTAATTTTTTGTTCGGAAAACTAAAATTTTGTTGGGGGAACTACATTTTAGTTGCGCCAAAGCAGAGGTTCGTTAAAGGAGCAAAAAGCAGATTTTTTTTGTTTAGTTCCTGCAACGAACCTCTTGGTTCGAGCAGCTATCGTTTTGTTGGTGCAACTAAAATTTAGTTTCCCCAACAAAATTTTAGCTCTCCGAACAAAAATTTACTGCTTGTCTAAAAATCAACTTAAAAATTAGTTGTGCGCACTAATGTTTTTTCTCAGTGTACAGCATGCCAGACTCGTTATCATCTCTGACGTCACGACGGCCGTGATAAAATTCAGAATATAATCGGCCGGACCGCAGGGCACTAATCAACCCTCCTTTCATATTCGGGACCCCCGAGCGGACGGCGCCGGCACGCGCGTGAACGTGAATATGGATGTAACCGCGCTATGTACATGCTCGGTGCAAACAAGAGGAAGCAAGGGCGGGTCCTCCCCCGCTCATGGGGTGGCTGGGCATGTAAACCGGCGGATGGTGACCAACGATGGTATACTGTACCCGTAGTCTGCAGACCAGACCATTGAGGAAAATTTTGTGAGCCGAGGCAGGTAGTAGAACCCGCGGCCTCGTCCATCTGAGAATAGCGCCCTGACTGGGCTGCTATAATGTGCCATGTGGTGTCGCCTGGCAGGTGAGCGCTTCCGCCTCCGACACCCCCGCCATGCCGCCCGCCGCCCCCGCCGGCCCACGGACCGTGCTCTGCCTCCTGGCGGTCTTCGCCACCTGCGCCGCCCCCGCCCTGGCGCGAATCGTCGACTCGCCCCCCGCGGCCCCCGAAGGCGGCACTGCAACCACCACGGAGAGGGTCATGGTGGTCGTGGCGCAGAGCATGAACATGAACAGGTACGTGGCAGGGACGACGCCTCCGCTCCCGGTAGGAGCCGCCTGGAAGGTAGGCCGACCCGCCGAGCTCTCATGCACGGAGTTGCCTACCCTCCCAGCCGCAGGCGCTTTGTGGTCCACGGCGGCGTCTATCCGCGGGAACGGAACACGGAACGGAAGCAATTCCCTTTACAGGAAGGAGCGGGGGGATGAGCAAACTCCGTCAAAAGTTGAGAAGAAACAAAAAAGGAATTGATGTTGGCTCGTAACCGCCGCCGTGGTGGAGATACCCCCGCGGCCCCGCTGCGGTGTTCCCCAGACTGTTCGCTGTCCGCCCGCGTTCGGTCTCCGCCTTCATGATCCTCGACTTCTTCTTAACTCTCCGGAATGCCCTACTAAGCGCAGACGAGGTCGCGAACTGTGCGATTGACGGGCCACGCGTGTAGACTCGCAGCCCTGCATATGCTCATAAAGCAGTGCGCCCCATCCCGCCCCGACCGCACAGTGAAAAGAGATTAATTTTTCAGTTGACTTCCAGACAAGTATAGTAAATTTGGTTCTGAGAAATAAAATTTCGTTTGAAAAACTACTTGTTAGTTGAACCAACAGTTAGTTGCTCCGACGAAGAGGTACGTTGCAGGATCAAAACTACCTTGTTGCTTCCGCAACGAACATTTTCGTTGGAGCAACTAACAAATGGTTCACCAAACCAAATTTTATTTCTCCGAGGCAAAATTTACTGCTCGTCTGGAAATCAACTTAAAAATCAGTTGTGACTAACAATTTGTTTTCTCCGTGCGCCCCGCCCCGGCCCGCCCGGCCTCTGATTACAGGTCCCGGCTCTCCCGGCAGCACTGGCCACATCCATCACCCGCCGCCGCCCTGCACGCTTTCTCCGTCACGTCTGACTGGGCAAAGTCTCTTGGCGACGGCGGCGGCAGCAGCAGCAGCAGCAGCAGCAGCAGCAGCAGCAGCAGCAGCGGCAGCAGTGCAGCGGCCGACCTGTGTAAGCGCTGTACTGTGTCAGGGCTGGAGACGAGCGTTTCGCTACGTTTGTTTTAAACAATCAATCAAAGTGCGGGAAAATAATCAGCCTCGACATGAATGATGCTTACCCAAGAAATGAATAGACGAAATCAGAAAACGTGTTTTTATTGCTGTCAAAACTGGTTCAACTTTGGCAGGGCTGCCGCTAGCTAAGAATGACGTGACGGCCAAGCGAGGGAGCGGCGCGTCGGCCTGGCAGCAGAACCTGCAGCAGGGCCTCCAGAGCCTTGGCCAGGACCAGGACGCCGCCGTCCGCGAGTGGAAGCGCGCCGAGGACGAGAAGATGCTGCAGCGGCGGCAGCAGCGCCTGCGCGACGAGTGGCGCCAGCAGATGCAGGAGGCCAAGCAGGACGACAAGCAGAACGCTGCTGACAGCGAGGGGTCCGCCACCGACAAGGACGAGGTGGCCGTCATGGACAAGGGCGAACAACAGGCGGAGGCTGGCACGGTGGCTGCCGAAGGTAGTGAGACCGCTCCCGCCTCCCCGACGCCGTCCCCGACGCCATCCCCGCCACCCTCCCCTGCCCCCGCCCCCGCCCCGCCCCCGGAGGGGAGACCACAGGGCGCCCGCGTCCGCCGCCTGCTGTCGGAGCTGCAGACAGTGATGCAGAGGTACCTGCGGCAGTCCCACCGGGAGCAGCGCCGCTACGAGGAGGCCAACGAGAACAGCCTGCAGTCGGGTATGTAGAGGGAAATATTCCGTGGTTCGCGGACGTCGCCTAGCGGTTCCTGGACATGTTGTCTGCAGGATCCAGCTTCGGCTCCGCGCCGACGGCGGCGTGGTGGCCGCGCACCGAGGACCTGGTGCGGGCCTCGCTGCGGACGCTCGTCGCGTGCCGCCAGGGCCTCGACCGCCACGCCCAGCGCACCGCCGATGACGAGGACGACGACGATGGTGTCCGGGACGGCTCCCCGTCCGGACAGGACGCGCGGGACCTGCTGCCGCGGCTGCGACAGTGTCTCCGGGGGCGCCTGCTGGCCGCCGTCGACTCCCTCGTCGCGGCCGACACCGTCCCCATCGCCTTCGGCGTCAGCCTGGTGAGGCGGCCGGGGTACCACAGGTAAGCAGGAACCCCTGCCAAGAGTGCGTTGGGGTTGGGGAGGGGTGCGAAAGAAAGGGAACGAAATGGAAGGGGGGCCGGCAGCTGCAGCCGCCCTGGCGGCAAATATTGACCGAGCAGAGAGCGGAGCCCCGCCGACGACTTGGAAGAGAACGTGGGACGTGCGTGCCATGGGCGTGCCGTGCCGTGACCGTGCCGCGCCGTGCCACGGCGAGAAATGCACATTCAGCGTGACGCCGCTGAACGCGTGCAGAGCGGAGCTTAGCGGAGCAGAGCGGAGCAGAGCGGAGCAGAGCGGAGCAGAGCGGAGCAGAGCGGAGCAGAGCGGAGCAGAGCGGAGCAGAGCGGAGCAGAGCGGAGCAGAGCGGAGCAGAGCGGAGCAGAGCGGAGCAGAGAGGAGCAGAGCGGAGCAGAGCGGAGCAGAGCGGAGCAGAGCGGAGCAGAGCGGAGCAGAGCGGAGCAGAGCGGAGCAGAGCGGAGCAGAGCGGAGCAGAGCGGAGCAGAGCGGAGCAGAGCGGAGCAGAGCGGAGCAGAGCGGAGCAGAGCGGAGCAGAGCGGAGCAGAGCGGAGCAGAGCGGAGCAGAGCGGAGCAGAGCGGAGCGGAGCGGAGCAGAGCGGAGAGAGCGGAGCAGAGCGGAGCAGAGCGGAGCAGAGCGGAGCAGAGCGGAGCAGAGCGGAGCAGAGCGGAGCAGAGCGGAGCAGAGCGGAGCAGAGCGGAGCAGAGCGGAGCAGAGCGGAGCAGAGCGGAGCAGAGCGGAGCAGAGCGGAGCAGAGCGGAGCAGAGCGGAGCAGAGCGGAGCAGAGCGGAGCAGAGCGGAGCAGAGCGGAGCAGAGCGGAGCAGAGCGGAGCAGAGCGGAGCAGAGCGGAGCAGAGCGGAGCAGAGCGGAGCAGAGCGGAGCAGAGCGGAGCAGAGCGGAGCAGAGCGGAGCAGAGCGGAGCAGAGCGGAGCAGAGCGGAGCAGAGCGGAGCAGAGCGGAGCAGAGCGGAGCAGAGCGGAGCAGAGCGGAGCAGAGCGGAGCAGAGCGGAGCAGAGCGGAGCAGAGCGGAGCAGAGCGGAGCAGAGCGGAGCAGAGCGGCAGAGCAGAGCGGAGCAGAGCGGAGCAGAGCGGAGCAGAGCGGAGCAGAGCGGAGCAGAGCGGAGCAGAGCGGAGCAGAGCGGAGCAGAGCGGAGCAGAGCGGAGCAGAGCGGAGCAGAGCGGAGCAGAGCGGAGCAGAGCGGAGCAGAGCGGAGCAGAGCGGGAGCAGAGCGGAGCAGAGCGGAGCAGAGCGGGAGCAGAGCGGAGCAGAGCGGAGCAGAGCGGAGCAGAGCGGAGCAGAGCGGAGCAGAGCGGAGCAGAGCGGAGCAGAGCGGAGCAGAGCGGAGCAGAGCGGAGCAGAGCGGAGCAGAGCGGAGCAGAGCGGAGCAGAGCGGAGCAGAGCGGAGCAGAGCGGAGCAGAGCGGAGCAGAGCGGAGCAGAGCGGAGCAGAGCGGAGCAGAGCGGAGCAGAGCGGAGCAGAGCGGAGCAGAGCGGAGCAGAGCGGAGCAGAGCGGAGCAGAGCGGAGCAGAGCGGAGCAGAGCGGAGCAGAGCGGAGCAGAGCGGAGCAGAGCGGAGCAGAGCGGAGCAGAGCGGAGCTTAGCGGAGCAGAGCGGAGCAGAGCGGAGCAGAGCGTGCCTCCAGAGGGGGAGTGCACCACCGCAGCGCCTCCAACCAGCAAACGGGGATCTGGTCTGGGCCACTCGGTCCGTCCGCCTCTGTATAAGTCCACAGGAGGGGGAGGGGGCGCTGTCGTCCACACACACGGGGGTCTTTAAGGCCCGGGCCAGCCACGCGGCACGGCAGGGTGCGTGCGACACAGCGTACCGTCTGTCTGGCCCTCACTTTCTGTCTCGCACTGCAGTGCTGTCAGGCGGGGCGGGCTGATAGGTGAGAGTTGCTGCTGCACGTCGTCCTGGTCGTGACGGGGAGGGGAGGCCATTGCGTTGGTTTATTCGTCATTCCGTGTCGTCGCTGTTGGCCGTTTACTGCCCTCGCAGACCTAGGTCCCCAGGGAGCTGGAGGGGTTCCCCAGGGGCCCCAGGGGTGTCCTATCTGCCCTGCCCCGCCCTGGGCTGGGCTTTATGGTGGGCGGGCAGCCACAGCCACGGAGAGCACGGAGCCAGGCGGCCGGTTGGAGCCCGCTAAGATTGCCGGTTAGAAAATGGCGCTGAGTAAAAATCACGGCCGTATATCTTGCACCGGAATTCGTTTTCGGCAGTGTGGAGTCGCTTGTCACTCGTCACACTCCCCGCTGCGCCCGAGCGGCAGAACCCGCGTTTTCCGCACCACCGGACAATCTAGTGAACGGAACGGGCCAACGGGTCGAGTCACGGAAGCCGATAAATTTGACAGCGAAAGCAAGATGGATTTCCCGCGCGGGATGACAAAAGTTATGCGGCGGTTGGGAAGCCTGTGGCAGCCTGTGGCAGCCTGTGGCAGCCTGTGGCAGCCTGTGGCAGCCTGTGGCCGTGGCGGTGTCACTCCCATGGCGGCATGATAACCCAGATGTCTGGCCAACCGCACTGGAACTCCGCCCCCGCCGACGACATCTAACTCCCGGTGTACCTGTTGATTTGCTGCGCAGCCCCGCCCGCACGGGCCGCGACTGGCCCGCCATGGGGGCCGCCGACGAAGACACCTTCGCCGACGCCGACGTCCCCCTCGCCCCGCGGCTGCTGTCCAGGGTGGCGGACCTCTTCTACTCGCACGACCTGCACGTCGGCTACGGCGCGGCCGTGGAGGAGGGTAAGGGTAAGCGCCTGCGGACGCCGGGGTAGGCCAGCCCGCCCAGCACGCGTGCACGCAGCAGACGGTGTTGCCTACCCAGCACGGCGCTCTCTTCCCTTCTCACGCTCTTCGTGTCCGCCAGGCCGCCGCCGACACCAGTACCGCAAGGTGTTCCCCGTCCTGGTGACGGGCTTCATGGTGCTCATGTCGCTCATGGTGCC
The DNA here is from genome assembly GCA_038380765.1 of Odontothrips loti. Lineage (NCBI taxonomy): Eukaryota > Metazoa > Arthropoda > Insecta > Thysanoptera > Thripidae > Odontothrips > Odontothrips loti. The sequence continues at coordinate 13,450,511 of CM076249.1, forward strand.
GCTGGGCTTCCAGTTCATGGCCATGATCGGGGGCAAAGCGCTGCTCATGAGCAAGATGGCCCTCATCATGGCGTCGCTGTACAATTTCAGGAGGTAAGCGGCGCATACCGTGGGCAGAAGGTGGAGGGGATGGGGCTGCGGTGTGTGGTGTGCGAGCGAGCGACCACCGCGCTGCGTGCGTGTGCGAGAAGGGTGAGTGCAGATCTACTAGCGTTTGGGGAGGGAGAGCAAGGGAGAGGGGGAGAGGGAGAGGGAGAGAGAGGGAGAGAGAGAGAGAGAGAGAGAGAGAGAGAGAGAGAGAGAGAGAGAGAGAGAGAGAGAGAGAGGGAGGGAGGGAGAGAAACAGAGACAGGGAGAGAGCACTTTCAACCGCACACTTCTGCTTTAGTACTGCTGCGTGACGATTGCTGAGGCGAGCGGGAATCCTCACAACAAAAGCGGTACATCGTTCATTTTTTTTTTGCCAGCAAAGCCTTTGCCACCTAGGCCGCGCAGCGCAGCCAACTGCATTCCGCTACGTTGCCAACGGAGGAGTCACCTCATAGCGAGGGGAGTAAAAACGGGAGAGAAATGCGGAAATAGAGAAACGCGAGGGAAACAAAAACAGGCGTATGCAGAACGCAGGTGTGAGCTCGGGCTCAAAAAGCAGATGGCTACGCTCGCTACGTTCGGGCTAAAAAATGGAGCTTAGCATAATTATCGGACGCCGCCTTTCGAGAAGAGGGGAGGGGAAAGGGTGGGGGGTGGGGGGATGGATCCCCACAGCGGGAGGAGGGGGCGCAGGGGCTGCACGGCTCGGCGGGCACCGGCCCGGCGGGGGGGGGGGGGGTTCGACTGGTAAGAGTCAGAGAACTTCAAAAGTGCAGACGGAGGCAGCAGTGCTCGGCTCGGCTCGGCTCGGCTCGGCTCGGCTGGGAGGGTTGGGCTGGAAAGTGCTTACCCGTCGCCTCGCTGTGGGGCTGAGGGGTCGACGCCATACTGACCTACACACGCAGTGCACTGACGCCAGCTGGTCAGAAGCCTCGTCGCCCGGGCACCAAAGCACTATCCAACGCGCACAAATTAAACAAAAAAATTGTGTGAAATTTTCTCACCTGGAGCATGACCGCATGGGATGGGTGGTGGTGTGGTGGTTTGGTGTGAACCCTCTTTCCTCGGTTTCCCGCTGCCCTGCCGTCGAGGTGCCTTACCTTCCCTTCTCTGTCCTGTTGCAGTGATAGCTTACCCTTTGTGGGGGGCAATCCGCTGCTCCTCCCCTAAAAGCTAGGCCCTGTCGCACCACGACACGCCATGCCTAGCAGGTCGCCGAGGGTAAGTCTGCAGAGCTCTTCTCCCTCCTCGCCGTGCGCCGCTTCCGTGCTGGTTCTCTTTAATGACTCCATTTCCTGGGAGGCCGCCCAACTGTTATAGGACTTGAATGCTTGAATAGGGTATCCCGGTCCCGGGGCCAGACCGGTAGTCTGAGAACGCCGAACACTGGGCGCTGCCGCGACTGCCCGATGCCAGGTGCAAGCGGAAGTGCGGAAGTGCCGCAGACGTCAGCAGGGTTCACATGACCATACAGCAGCAGCAGCAGCAGCAGCAGCCGGTCCTGCTGGTCCCTGTCACACCCTTGCCCTGCCTGCTCTGCCTGTCTGCAGGCCCGCGGGGGGCTTCCCGGTGCAGTCGGTGCAGCCCACCTACCAGGCACACCACGTCCCCCACATCGTTGACCACCTGCCCGCCCACCTCGCCGGCTCTTTCCACGAGCGCCTGGGGGTGGAGAACAACGCCAGCAACTAGGCATGGCAGACTAGGAGAGCCCGGGGACGTCAAGGACCTCCTGGACCGGCCGGAGAGCCAGCGTGGGCCACGCCCTGGTCACGTCATCGACACCGAGAAAGGAGAGAAGAAATACCGAAATACTGACGTCTGTACTGATGCATCACTGATCGCGAGACCAAAAGTTTGCAAAACTCGAACATTGCTAAATGAGTGCCATCATTGATCGTGTATGTAAAGTGTTGCCATGTCTACTCGCGGGAGGAAAAATGAAAATGACTGTAAAATTTTGGACAATTTATTAAAATAGAACTTAAAGAACTTTTAATACCTATGTTCACATTGATACCATATACAGCTTCAACAACAGACCTTACAAACTAAAACAATTGTATGAAAATAAAATATTACATGTGGATAATGGAAGAAACATAAGTTTGAAAAGCGTCACATACCACTTGCAACTAAGAATTAATCACTTATTTTATTAAAAATGTACACAAAATCTGACAATCCACAATATCTTGTATAAATAGCCCATGTTTCAGTCAAGTATCACATTACTGTTCATCACATAACCAAAGTATACTATATTCTCCTCCTGAAGGTACGCTTTCTGCTTCCAGAAAATGGCTCGAAATTGTGAATCATAAGCCAGAGACAACCCCTTCGCTAATGGAGCCAAATTTTTTCCAACCACCGGTCTCTATTTTATTGGTCCCTCTCTCTAAATCTCAAACTCTTTGAGGCCGCTAAAGGGATCCGTCTGACAGAGAATCATCCAATACCGGAAACTGATACAGCGCACAGCAAGCAAGACAGTCGTTCAAAACGGACACCACCGTCTTCTCTGAAGACATGCATTCATAACGCAGACAAGCTCGAGGGCTTCATCGTAGGACTCGGTGTCGGGTGCCGAGCGCCGCGCCGCGCCGCACCTTACACGGCGAGGCGGGCCACGTCGGTGACGCCCTGCTCGTCGTGGGCGCGGGTGCGGTGCTGCAGCAGGAACTCGCGCAGCGCGGGCACCACCACCTCGGGGCTGTTGAGGTGCGTGTGGTGCGTGCCGGCCACGCCCACCGCCGTCACGCTCTTGGAGGCCATGCGCAGGTCGGCGAAGAAGCGGTCGCGCAGCTCGGGGTCGGCGGAGAGAGCGCGCGGGCCCCGCCACTGCGGCAGCACGGCCAGCGTGGGGCAGCGCACGCTGCGGGCGCACGCCAGCGCCAGCGGGGCCGGCAGCACGCCCCCGTCAGCGCGGCGCAAGCGCGGGTCCAGCGTCAGGGAGCCGCCCTGGGCACCGCGGCGCAGCAGGGTCTGCACAACCGATAGCAGCGGGGTCATCTCACATGTTCATCAGGAAAACTCCGACGAAATCGATAGGAAAATTTGTATTCTAACTTGATTTCTCGTTTCCGGACTCACCTCTGCGGCGTGCCTGTTGAGGGAGCCCCGGCGGCTGGCCAGCAGAGCCTGCAGGAGCTCGTCGTGGGACGCAGACTTGGCCTTCTCGCCCAGGGCCTCCTCCGCCTCCAGCAGCTCGTCCACCAGCGGTCCGGACGACTTGACCACGGCGTCGGCGTCCGCCGGGCAGGGCACCAGCGTGTCCAAGCTCACGTACCTGCACAGGGGAGGCGTGGCGTGGAGCAGCCAATGGGATGAATGGACTCACAAGGCGGCCGGCAGGAAGCGCCGGGAGGATCGGCAGCCCAACGGGCGCCATGCTCTGCATACGGCTACGGCACTGTACAGTACACAGTACAGTAGGGCGCTGGGCGCTGGCCTCGCTCCGCCGCCGGGCCGGGAGGTGGGGCAGGCCGAGAGAGTCATCACCGCCCCTTCTCGATGTACACCGATTTAAATCATGGCTGACTCCTCTGATTTGATTTTATTCTCAACAAAAGATTGATTTTTCGAAAAACAATATCGCTTTGAATCTGAATCTGGCTATTTTGATTTTTCTGTGGGATTTTTTTTTGAGTATTTTGTGTTGTACATATGAATTTATTTATTTTTTCTCAAACTGATTTATTTTGAATTTTTTTAAATGTTTTTGCCACTGTGCACCGATTATTTTCAAGTGAAGTCCCCCTCGGGACAGGCGGGCCGGCGCACACAACACCCCGGACCACTTACATGTCCACGTCCGTAGGGTAGGTGGCGGCGTACATCAGGGCGACGGCGTCCCCGAGCGAGTGGCCGACGAGGGACAGGGCCGTGAGCCCGAGGGCGCGCTGCACGCGGCGCACGGCCCCCAGCAGCAGCCCGCGGTCGGCGGGGTGCAGGCCGCGGGGGGTCGCCGACGACAGACCGTGGCCGGGCAGGTCCAGCGCCAGCAGCGGCACGCCGCGCAGCGACCCGGCCAGCCGCTCGAACGAGCCCGCGTTGTCCCCCCAGCCGTGCAGAGACACCAGCGGCCGCCGGTCCGTGGGGCCCCACCACACGCCTGCAAACAGCGAAGATATAACTGAATACTGAGAGAGAGAGAGAGAGAGAGAGAGAGAGAGAGAGAGAGAGAGAGAGAGAGAGAGAGAGAGAGAGAGAGAGAGGGGGGGGCGCGTCACAACTTTCTTTTAGGCCAATACCACTTGTATTTACTTTTCTTTTTGCCTGGAGCAAGTGCATAACACAACACCGCCGACGAAGCCAGCGGCAGCACATAGCCAATCCCAGGCCCTGGCCCAGGGCACAGCCGGCACGGCCACGCAGTGCGGCAATACGAGGCTTGATTGACTTGACCTTGATGCTGCCGTGCTGTGCCGCTTCCGCCACATACAGTACATCGCACCATCAGCGACGACGCCCATGAGCCTAGCCTAGCCTGGATCATCTGTCTTGTCGCCTCTCCCCCTCCTCCTCCCCCTCACACACAGCGCACCATCCCTCTCACTCTCCTGCTCTCTCTCTCTCTCTCTCTCTCTCTCTCTCTCTCTCTCTCTCACTCTCTCACTCTCTCACACACACACACACACACTCTCTCACACACACACACACACACCTCAATGACACTGCGCATCAGCGCGCGCACAGCCTGTGGTGCACATGCACAAAAGTGCAAGAGAGCGACGCAGCAGCCGAAGCTGAAGGCAAACGCTCACCGTAAACTGAGTTTTCCATACAGTCTGCTGGGAACCCGGTTATGAAGTGCGCACTTCTTCCCATCTGATTCCCGTCCCCGTCATACTTCCCCGGAGGCACGAGGGATGTTTCGGATACGGAAATATAATCTGCTCGTGCACATCGCCCATGGTTAAAGTTGGGGCAGCAGAGCACATACTGCTCCGGGGCACCGAGCCGACAAGTGTGTGCACCGTGCACGAACACCAAGCAAACTTCCAGGAGCCGGCGCGTGCAGCCCATAGGGGCGAGCCCACGCCCGCGCCCACGCCCCCACGGCCCCTCGACAGGGAGAAAGTAAAAGGGATACCTCTGCGGGGGCTGCGGGGCTGCGGTGGCTGCTGGGGCTGCGGTGGCTGCTGGGGCTGCGGTGGCTGCTGGGGCTGCGGTGGCTGCTGGGGCTGCGGTGGCTGCTGGGGCTGCGGGGGCTGCGGGGGCTGCGGTGGCTGCGGTGGCGCGCCCTGAGTGGAGCATGCTCCGCCGGCTCATCTCGCGCTAATTACTTAAAACGCACCCACTGCCGCCGGGCTGCTTCCCCCCCCCCCTCACCCGACGGCCAGACCCTCATCCCATAAAGCGGCTTACAAGCAGCGCCGCCCGCGCACACTTTTTAAGTTTGTACTCAAGTTTGCGAACCACCGCCACTGCGCGCGGCACTGGATCTTGTATCGTCGGCCAGAGCAGCGCCGCGCTCTCAAACACGTGGGGGCGTAAGCAGCGTAAGCGGCGTCCCGGTGCGCCGTGTGCGTGGGCCGTGTGCAGCCGCGTGCCACTGCCGCCACTGCCGCCCCTGCCGCTGCCGGCCGTGTCTGATACAAACTTTCAGTTCTCCTCGAGTCCGCGGGCTGCGCGTTTCTTTTATTCAAAAACGAAGAAGTTTCGGTGTGTTGAAGAAAATCCAGCGCCCGTGCTCAGCTATAATGCACGGCGTTTTTACTCGTATTTATTTTTTAGCAGAGAGAGAGGGAGAGAGAGAGTGTGAGAGAGAGAGAGAGAGAGAGAGAGAGAGAGAGAGAGAGAGAGAGAGAGAGAGAGAGAGAGAGAGAGAGAGAGAGAGAGAGAGAGAGAGAGAGAGTAGATAACGACATATGAGGAAAAGATATGCGAGAGACAGCAATCGCGTGGGCGGGCCGGCATGATAATGTTTCTTATTTTGCGTCCGTACGCACCACGCGTTGCGTCTCTCTTTAGCTTTTACGGTCTGATGTAACTGATTACAGCGACACGCTACGGCGTCACGTCACATTCGGACCGGACCTTCGCACCCCCCACAGCTGAGCTGAGCTCCTCATGAGTGCTGCCTGCTGCTGCCTGACCGTGTGCGCACAGTGCATGCCTACCAACATTGTGACGTGAAACCGCATAGTAGCGCGGGCTCTGGGCTCATCCCCTCCAGTCCCGTCCGTTCCGGCACAACCCCATCCGCCCACACCCCCGCGACCCCTGCCCTCACTCGATTCCATTTCCGGTCTCAATTCGCCCACTTCCGGGAGAGTTGCTGTCTTCCTCCCGCGTCGGTCCGCGACACGGACAGACAGCGGGGGAGCGATGTCGGCGGCCGGAGCCGGGAAGGGCTTAGCGGGATGTGCCGGAGCCGGCCGGAGCCGGCCGGAGCCCTCGCTGTGCTGCCCTGTACGGGCTGCTGGGGCTGCGGCTCTTTTCCCTTCCAAATCACGTCAAACAGAGGTGCCCGGTCAGCACTGGCCACTGGCGTATGCAAACAGAGACTCGCCGCCGATACAGAGTCCAGATCCCTGACGGGGCCGGGGGGGGGGGGGGACTGGACGGAGTAAGTATTATATGCTTATAATACCTTATTTTCGATAGCAATTTGGAAAACCGGACAAATTCTCATCATTTTTGAGCACATTCTGAATCGTATAATGGATAAAACGAGTCGGGCCACCCCTCGGTGGGGAGGAGTTTGCTGGGGGCGCGGATAAACCCTCTTCTCCTCGGTCTCCTTCCCCTGCGTCCCTAACTAAGCATACCGCGTTTTTATTCAAACGATTCCCTGATGATTTAGGGCCTCCATGCGCACGCACACACACACACACACACACACACACACACACACACACACACACACACACACACACACACACACACACACACACACACACACACACACACACACACACACACACCAGTGGAGCGGCTGGAAGGACACATGCCGGGCCGGAGCTTCAGACGGAGCTATGGGAGATCCTCTGGCTGGAGAGGAGAGGGAGAGGAGGGCTGTTGTGGGACGTGAGCAGAAAGGGAATAGAGAGGCCAGGGCCCCCGTCCCATCCCGTCCCCGTCGGCGCTCTTTTGCGGGTCGGTTAGGAGCAACCGGAGCGGCCAGCAGCCACCCCGGCGCAGTGTGCGTGTGGCCGTATATATATATATATATCGGTGAGCCCCAACCCCTCACCTGCGATGTGCCCCCAGGGCACGGGGATGCGGACCTCCCTCGCCTGCAGCTGGGTCAGCAGCTCCTGGTGCTGGTCCGAGGCCTGTGGGCCGCCGGGCCGCCGCTGCGCCTCGTCCACGTCAAGCAGGGGCCGGGGCTGGACGGCGGCCGTCGCCATGCCGCGCACCGCCACCGCGTCCGCCGACGATGAGGCAGAGGACGGGGCCGCGGCCACCGCGCGCACCGCACGGAGCGCGAGCATCCTGGATCTGCAGGCATACATAAATACATCGATTGACTCCACGCCCTGAAGAAGGAGTCACTTCTGCACCACAAAGTAAAGAAACCTCAACCGAAAAGTCGTGCCCTCGGCTGGACCGGGGCTGAACTAACAAAAGGCCCCACCAGCGCCCATCAAAACTTCCCCGCCCCGCCCCGCCTCGCCCCGCCACACCCCCCGCAAATGCTCCTGTTTCCCTTGTTTCACTTGGCCGCTGGCCGACTGGTTGCGCGCCGGCGACAGGGGAGTTGACCCAGAGGGGTGGACACGCAGAGGGAGGCGGGGGGGGGGGGGGCGGGGCGTAGCACTGCGTGCGTGTGCGGCGGGAAAGGGAAGGAACGGGGCCCTGCTTCTCGTATGGTACTATGCTCCGCGATCCCACGCGCCATGTCAATGAGCGGCCCAATGGTGTAATGGTTAGCACTCTGGACTCTGAATCCAGCGATCCGAGTTCAAATCTCGGTTGGACCTGCTGCATGTGTCCTGCGTGCGGCCCGTGTTCGCGGGGGTTCCGTCCCGCCGACCTTGAGAGGTCGCGGGCGTAAGATCCGCGGCCCTATCTCTGCGTGCCGTTATCAGCGCTCGGCGTAAAAACGGAAGGTGATTATGCCGTGCGAGTCCGAGGGCCGCGGGTAGCTGCAGCCGCTGAAGCGAGGAAGAGAGAATCTCAGGTGAGCGACGCGACTTTTCGGGGTCGCGGGTTCGAATACTGACCGCCAGAACGGAGTACGATAACAGGCCTTCCCGGCCTGACCTCTGGACCTAGGGTCGCAAACAACACCGTTGACGGGGGCGGCAGCTCGGGGAGACCGGTCAAGGACCACCAAGGCCGGCCGCTGCCGGTGGGTCCAACGTCCGCGGCGGCAGCGGCGGCAGCGGCGGCAGCGGCGGCCACCACACAAGGCAAGACCTGGGATCGCTCGCAGCTACGAGGCAGTGTTCTCAATCGGGCGGGCAAGCTCGGGCAAGAGCATCTTCTATCTCTGTCACACTCGGGCCAGCCTTATGAGAAGAGAGAGACAGAAGATTTCCGGGCAAGACCCTTGCCCGGCCGATTGCGAACACTGCTACGAGGCTCTGGCTGGGACCCCACGGGGACCCCACGGGGGCCATACCCCGTCCTCCCGCGGGTATCCATCTCCGACAGGTTGTCGTGCACAAAGTACACAATTTGTCCGCAGGTTGCCGGCGGCACCCCTTGGAGGATGAGGCTCTTGATGGGGTGCGCCGGCTGCGCGGGCCACGCGTGCCGCTCTGCACCATCCATCCCCTGTCCGACCAGTCCTGTCCCGTCCCAACGCCCGGCGCGGACACATCGACTTCTTTCGGCGAAAGCGTTAAATCTGATACCCTAGCCCGTCCGGCCATGCGGAACCATCGGAATATGGCGTCATGGACACGGACACGGGGGACGGAAGGAGAGGTGCTGTCCAGCTTTCTCGGAAGGGTGTTCCGAGAAGCCGCAGAATGGAAGAGAAATGACGAGAAATCGGTACGTGCGTTGGGGTGTGGGCAGCGGCGGGGCTGGCAGAGTTGGGCTGCTACAGCCCTTCCCGCCAAGGTGTTCATGACGCCTCCGTCGCAGCCAGCACACCGCGCCGACGACGGTCAACACCTCGGCTGTGATGCGGTGGGATCCGACGAGCCCGCTGGCTGCCCGCCCAGCTCTGTGGCTACCGGCATATGCGACTATTTATGCGCCTCGCGAGAGATCCGCGGGGCCAAAACACGGCGCTATGCCGCGTTGGCGCGACCGTTATAGTACTTCCCCTCCTCACCTCACGGCCGTGACATGACGTCATCTAGCTGTTTTTGTTGTCACGAAGGGCAAGACAGGATAGGCATAGGCGACCACTCCCCCCCCCCCCCTCATTTCCCCATAAAGCTTGACGCCGCACGCGGCTTCAGAAATCCACACTTATATTTACACATCAACGGCTTTCAGGAGTGCCGCATCGGCTTCGGCTAGAGTCACACGAGGCGCACGTGAAGAGAGCGTGGGAATGCGTGCTGCTACTGCACGGCGCCCCCTGGTGGACGAACTGGTAGTCCTCGCCTTATCTCTCTCTCACTCTCTACAGCTAATTTGGGCCAGTGCATGCTAAACTTCGCGAGGCTCGAACCTTCGTGTCGGTCCAGTCGCTGACGGCAGGGTGGACGGACGGGACATAAGTAACCGATATGGCCGACGGGTCAATATTTCACTGAAACCACATTGTAATCTTTTGCATGACTATTTTTTTTTCTGGGCTCCGGGGACAGGCGCGGCTCCGAGGGGGGGGGGGGTACTGGGGGTAATTACCCCTTCACATTACCCTTTCACATTTAAAAAAAAAATGTTGTATTACTCTACACCCCTCCCCCTCCCCGCTTTCGAGGAAATTACCCCTCCCTTGGCCAAATCCTGGAGCCGCGCCTGTCCGGGGGAAAGTGAAGGAGTACAGGTTGGCGGTCCGACCCCGCGTCAGAAGCTATCTCCCCGCCCCTATCTGGCCAAATACCGCCAGAAGGCATTCGCCGAAGCAGTTCAGCTCCCCCGGCCCCCCGTCCCCTCCCCTCTTCTGCACCACACATCTCTTCTCGCGCCTCCCTTCCGTTCCGTGTCAACGACCGCAAGAGGCAAACAGCCTGCACCATCAACCAATGCGCTCCCTTTATGAATACGACTACCGTCCACACTACAAAATATTTGTCCAGAAACAGCACCCAAAAAAAGTTACTGAACGCCGAGCGCCTGCTGTTCCAGGGTAGGCCGGCCCGCACGACACGCGTGCATGCAGAGGTCGTGGTTGCCTGCCCAGCGGGCGCCATTTGTTCCCAACGGCGCTGAGAAGGTAGGCGGCGGTACAGACTACGGCAATACGTATGAAAGGCTACTCTGCCAATTTTTAAAAGAAAAAGAAAATCCTCTTTGGCGCATTTCCGTTTCTTGGTGGTTAGTGCACAGTAAATGAAACAATGACGATCATCGTTATTTAATCAACACTAGTCGTGTCGATTTATTGGTATTTAGCACATATAACAGCGATCCTAAAAAAGTTGCGATTTTGCATTGAATGAAGATGGTTCCTCTTTCATTTACAGTGGGGGTCAGTCCTCGCGTCCACTTCCGCCGCTGACCCCGCGGCCAATAACAATTTGGACCAGAATAAGATAGCGTTGTGTGATTGGCGCAAAGGTCGGTGGCTAGCGGCATGCGGCTGGCGTGGCGCGGCGCGCACTTGGCGGATTTTCAGTGTTATTCATATGCATATCTTAAGAACGGCCCGGTGTCGTATGTTTAACCGCTCTGATACCTCCCCCCCTCCCCCAAATCCTTCCCGCCCTCTCCGTGGTGGCACGCGTCGAGGTTGGCACTTCTGCTTTGGCAGCACCACCACACTCGCGCCGTATCCCGTCCCGGACCCCAGCCGAGCCGCTGTCCCCCACGTAGATAAATAGTGTTTGCGTAGAAACTAAAGTCCACACTGCTTATTAAGCTGCAGTATTCTCAGAGTTTAGTTCTTGTAAAACCTTTTGCCCACCTCCCAAGGTACGTCTCAGCAATGACACGCAATGAAAAACAAAAAACATCACTCAATCAAAGGCCGTGTCGAGAGCGGTGTCAGCTGTGCAAAGATCGTTCTTTGGACTCGTTGACGCACGCAGAAATTATTTGCGGACGGCCTCTAGTAATCTTGTCAAGGGTGGCAAAGGCATCTGCGGCCAGGCCGAGGCCGCGAATGTCGCAGATGCGGCAGCTGCACCAGCTGCACCAGCTGCACCAGCTGCGCCGCGGCTGCAGAGAGCAGGGCTGCACAACGCCTGCATTTCATCTTTGTCCATCTCGTGAAAGCCCAACCTGAGAGCTCTCGACTTGACCACTGCGCCGGGCGCTGGCATTCCCCCTGCTCACCCCTGCCTCCCCTCCCCCTCCCCGCCCTCCGCGTTGGTGCACATTGGAGAACTCTCTGGAAGTGAGAAGTCCGGCAACATAGCCTTGCCTGGCCTGCCCAGGCCCTGCCCCCCTGCCGCTTGCTGCCCACCGTGCCACTGCTGCCCTGCCCGGCCCAGCCCAGTCAGCAGCCCAAGCCCACGATCCTGCGCCCCGCCCGCGCAGGCACTGTCACAAGTCATGTAGCACCCGATGCACAGTTTTCGGAAGCCGGGTCGACCTACACCTATTGGCACTCGTACCCGACGGGCACTGCTTGTGGAATTCCCTGCCACCTGGGCAGGCAACACCGGCACTAGTCCGTCCCGCCAACCCTGACCGAACCGAGTGTCAATGCAGCGCCGCCTCATAGGCTGTAAGCGACGCGATAAAATGAATAACGGAACAGAGAGGGCTCTGGGCTCTTACCAAATCCCACAAAGACGGAAGGGCTGGAAGTGCCGTGCGGGGCGGGGCCGGGCGCGGCCCGGCGGGGCCGGGTGATCACAGATCAGACTTGATCACGTGGCCAGCCGGTGGCTGCCGTGGCTGCCGCTGGCCGAACCCGAACCTCTATACTGACACTTGACAGCACAGGCGCAGCGCAAGCGCAGTAACGCTCGGAGCTCGCACTTACACTAGACGCGGCCCTGCGCTAGAGACGGCGGACCCGCGAATGCCAGTGGCAACGTTATCAAAGCGCTGTATGCTAGCGGAAAACAGTCGGTCGGAGGCCGGGCCGTTCCCTACCGGTCGCGAGCTACGAATGGCTGCGGAGCGGCTGCCTGGCAACGATTCCGAAGGCACGCGCTTGTAGTGCCAATGCCGAACCGAACCGAACCGAACCAACACCGCCAACAGACCAAGACCGTCAAGTTTGGCTCTTGGCTCGGCCTCCTCTTCCTTCTCTCTCAGCCTCGGCCGCAGCGGCCGCTCTGTTTTGTTTACTTCCCTTCCCTTCCCCGTACTTCCCTCTCGCCTGTCTCCCGCTCCTATCCCCCCCCCCCCCCCCATCCCCTTGCTCCCTCTCCCTCTCTCTCTCTCTCTCAGCTGGTGGCGCCGGCCCGGCCGGCAGCCGGCAGCCGAGTGGGACAGAGCGCGCAGAGCTACAGCTATACGCGGTGTTTGGCGCGTGGCAGGCCGCCTTCACCTGCCACCTTCCAATCTAATCCATTCCATGCACAGGAAAAAGCCTCCGACATGAGCAGTTTTGAAATTTATGCTAACTACGGTAGGAAAGGATGAAAATGAATTATAAATAAGAGACAGTATCGTTGTCGGTAGTTCCAAAATCATCATTTTTATTACCATCATCAAAACACATATTAAACATGAACTTTTCATATGTACAGCTATCAATCGAACAATGACAATAAAAGCACGTCTGTAATTCTCAATAAAACCAACATCTTATATTTCAATAAGGTCTAAAATGTCTATGTGAAACCATAATCACAGATTATCAAGTGGAACTCACGGTCACTTAAGGTCTCTTAAAAGAAATCAATACCTTGCTCCAAAATACATACTAAAATATTATAACATTATCATTATATCCCACAAGTGCATGATGGTTTGGTTTTCTAACATTACAAATATCTCCTGTAATAGTTCGATATGAAGATACCAATACAGAGTAACAAAATCAACCAACATGAGATTTATTCATGAAGATTTGAAATAACTAATTTCCAACTGATTAATAATAATTCATTTTTCCTGTGGAAAAAAAAACACGAAAAAACAAAAGACCAAGTCACTCACAATGAAAACATCAATTTAAATACAGACATGAGTACCAATAAAGTCCATTACCCGTTTTTACACAGTTCATGTTCAACTTAGAGTGAAGCAGACACAGAAGGCACTCTTCAGCTAGTGTATTCTATTCTCTCATGAAATGGTATGCACTTCTGTGGGCTTAATCAACAATAATATGGTCAGTCTTGAGAAAATTGAGAGATATGCTAAACACAAGTATGACTATAAGCCTAAACACTCTAACACTAGAATAAGCTTGCAAAACATTTTCCTTCAAGATAAATGAGTGATCCCAATGTATATGTTGATCAGAACCAAAGAGCACTGTAACAGTTTTAGAAGCCAGTAAGCACATCAACTCCTTTTCAGCAGCAGTCACATATTTAATGAGGCCAGTGACAATGTATAATGAAGTAAAATTTAACAACAAAAAAGATAACATGCATAGAACTGCATAAGGAACAGAACAAACAAATAAGTATAAGCATCATGTTCCAACCAACACAATGTTAGTTCATTAATACATTTTTGACTAGAAGAGATGATATAAACAAAATCGAGCACTTCTAAAATTCACTGAACCAAGAACAAGACATTTGAAGTAAACCATCTAGATTTAATATCAATGTGAATGAAATGCTGACTAATAATAAAGAAATCTCAGATCAAAGAGACAAGAAATGGCTATATGTATTTACTTAAGTATATTCAGTAAAGTCATCAGGGAGGTAACGATTAATCCTGCTGTTTGGTTCAGTGGACGGTTTGTTCCCACTATTAACATTCCTTGGTTCACCATTCTCCTCTGAATTACATTCCTGAAGGATTTTAATACGCATTTGTTTGATTTTCCTCAGTCTTTCCAGCCAGTTAGAGGCATAGATGTTGCCACTGTTCTTCCCTCTCAAGCTTTTAGATGCAAGCTGAAAATGACAGGGTAATTAATGAAAGTCAATAAAAATGGCACAGGAGAAAATTGAACATCTTAAACAGGCATCTCAGACACACCACAAATTTTACAAAATATGCACTTACATTTGCATGAAGTGCAAGTTGTCTTGCAAGAATTCCAAGGTTCAAGTCAGATACAACTCTAGGTTCACTTGTAAGCCCCAATTCAGTAAGCTCATCTCGTGTCCTTAGGGTTACCTGGTTAGATCCATGATCCAAAGGCTGAATTTCTACACAAGCATAACTGAATTGGCCCTGCAAACCAGAAATGTCCAATCAATAAAAAAATGTTTAAGACTATACTAGCATATATCTGAAACAGGAAAATTGGTTTCTAAGGGCAAGATTAAATTACCTTAATCGTTTGTATGCTGAAGTCTTCCCCGCTCTCATTAAACACTATTGTGACATAATTGTTTCCAATGTGCCGTTTCTTGTCAGTGCAGGAAGGGTCACTATCTCTTGTCGGCATCAATGTTGCAACATGGAAAGTTACCTGATTACAGAATGAAGAAAATTATAAATTAAAGGATTTTAATGGAGCTGCTAGACCTCTTGTATAAAAACCCTCATTAGCTCTTACCTGAGTGACATCATCTTGCCAGAAGTAAGCAAATTTGCCATCTTTACTGGGCTCAAGACCTCCCAGAAATAAGTGAGGATCTGGATCTTCTAGGCTAATGAGAGATCCAAGTCTCTGTAAAAATTTAATAGTAAATAAAAAAACACCTGAAAATATAAGCTGTAAGGTACAAGTAATACAATAGTTCTTCAGGAAGACCTACCTGTAAAAATTCTGTGTATCTTAGAGAGCCTGTTGTATTTTTAAGTATTTCCTGTTCGTTGTTGGTTTGTCCCAAGCCAACATACAGAACTCCAACCTAATTAAATCATATAAAGAAATGGTAGAGATTAATCGTAGGCAGATGGGAAGCTGGAAATATCAATTTCACATCAAGATACACACTTGATGAGTTTCGTAAGGCGGTGTCAGGTCCAGCACTTTGATAGCCCGTTGAAGCTGAGTACTATTAGAAACCAAAAGAGGTTTCTCTGTTATGTTCCCAAAATAAGACGAGTGATAAAGTTGGAGGAAGATCAAACTGAGAAAAAATACTTGTTAGAAGATTGCAAACACATTAACATCGAACATCATTAAGCACATTGAAATAAAGTGCCTTACTTTGGATTAACACTCGAGCGTTGCTGAGTTTCCTTACTTCTTGGTGATGATGAGCTGGATTTATTTCTCTTAGCATCTAAATCTACTCTAGGTTTGCGCACAGGACTCATCACTGAGATAGTATGACCTCTATCTCTCTTAAAAGACAGTGGGGGCAAGGCTGCTGGATCCTGTCTAAGACTTGCATCATCACGATTAATCTAAAAAATAAAACAATATTCGTACAAAAGGAATCTCATGCACCTCAATAAAGCAAAGTGAACAAAGGAACTGTTACCCTTTCGGCACTTTGTGACAAATGCTGAGCGTGTGAAGTAGTTGGTGATGCTGGGGCGGATGTTTGTTGCACACGTCTGTCCAGTTGCAATTGCAATTGATCTGTATTTGCTTTGCCGCCATCCAGGCTGGAAGTGCTTCCTCCGACACTACTACTCGCACTTCCACTGGACAGTCTACCACTTGGCACAGCACGCTCCTTTCCAGAAACATTGAGAGCTGCTGTGCCAATTTTAGGCTTCTGCTCAAGTTCTGTCACGTGTCGTGATTGAGTTGGGGACAGAGGTGGCTTTGCTGTTAGAGTTGATGGGTGAAGAAGAGGTGGTGACTGATAGGCTCCTGTTGGTTGAGATTGAGTACCAACTTTTGGGGATGAGGTTGGGGCAGATGTAGTGGCAGTCGGCGTCATTGTTAAAGTGCTAGTTCCAGCCTAAAATGATTTCAGTGAATTAATATTTAATGGTTTGGACATCATGGTAACATAACAACTTCCAGAAACTGCCAGATGGAAATATGGCACTTTTCGGTTAAGAACTTACAGATGAAGAATTTGTTGACTGGCTATCAGGCGCACCTGCTAAACTTTTCAAATTGCTTTGTGGCAAAGTTTTCTGCACAGTATCCACACCAGGAAATCGGGCAACAATAGGGGATGTAGAAGGGGGTGTTGTACCAAGTCCAGCAATCTCCTCAGGAATTGCTTCACAGTTGGCCCTGTAGTGTACAAAACATTAAGTAATAAGTTTTTGCTTTTTTTCTCAATTATTTATACATATGAATAGGCATTAAAAATTGTTGGCAACAAACCTTGAGTAAGATGGTTTTGTCACCTTTTCCATCTTCTCCCTATCAGCTGCAGAAGACGCTAAGAATGGATTTCTCCAGCCAGCACTCATTTCAGGGCTCGAATTGGATCGTCTAACAGGATTCCTAGCTCGTCCACTTCCATCTGCAGACAAGAACAAATTAGAACAACGTATTCCATGACATCACTGGTGCAAAGGTCCATCGTAAGCAAACATGAACTACCATCCATCTCAGTGTCAGGATCACATTCTTCCTCTTCTTCTTCATCTAGACTGTCTCGGGAACTTTGCCTTGAAGGGCTTCGTCGGATTGGTGAAGCCGGTATATTTACCGGCTCTGAGGAAGCTGGAATGTGCTGCATGGTTTGAGTGTTGCTTAATGCATTTTCATCCACAAGGACTACTGCTGAATCCTAGAACAGAAATTTTGTCCATTTGTAACTTTATTTCGAATATATGCAATTACTTCAGTAGTACCTCAGTAAAAACGTGAGGCTCCTTACATCTCCATTCTTATCATTGACGCTTGGTGGAGCAGCTCCAGAACAATCCCTCTTCATTAATGAAGGCAAGAACAAAGTCGGTACATCTGACAGGTCCAGTGCTGAGTTCTGGTTTTGTATTCTCATAACCCATGACATATCCCCTGCAATAAAATAACAACATTCAAACACCGCAATATTTATTATAGGGACATATAAAAAATAGCTAACCTGTTGGTCGTCTGACATATATTTCTGCCCAACCATTGCACCAACAAGCACATTGTAATTTATCCAGGTGCTCCATGCGGTCTACACCTACAAAAAGAGAAGAGAGCTACTTTATTGTGTATTTAATTTTAATAAGACATAAGAAATACCAGAATAGGGATATCAAATACCTTGGATTAGTTGATCCAATTTACTCGACTCTGAATCCATCATTTCTAAGGAGCCAGAGAGCCTGCGATGTTCTTCAGTAGGTGAACTGAGAGTTGGTGCAAGGCTGGTAGTGCTGCCTTGAGGAACTTGAACAAGGAGGGGTAGATTGCGGGTTGACCCTCCTGATGAGGATGATGCAGCAGCACTACTTGAAGATTTTTCATCACGGCTCATACTTGCTGTAACCTTCAGGTGTAAAGCATAGGCACAAGCTTAATATACTTGCAAACATGAATTTAAATCTATGTATATAAAATGAATTTCTTACATCAACACTGCTACTTCGCTGAAGAACTACTTTGCCATGTTGCTCTGTTTTTGAGCGATCTTGAGGTAGACTGCCTGCTGATAGGTCATACGTAGAGCTTTCTGAAGGAGATGTGGCATCTGAAACTCCAGGAATGATGAGCAACAATAAAAAGATAAAGAAAAACAACAGAGTGTACATTTAATTTTCTTTACCAGGTTCCAGGCGACATGTGCATAGGCACTTATCACAAAGTCCATCACGTTTGACTTTCTGAATACAGCCACTAGTAGTAACCGTTATCAACCTATTACCGAGTAGCCAAGTCATTGACTGTCCTCCACTAAGTAAGCTCTGGACTGCTGGCAAACTGAAACCAATGTTTGAGCAATGAAAAAGACCAGGCTTGCCTCGAGGTCTCCATGAATAACATGTTTAATTCAACTTAAGTTACCGTTTAGGCATTGCTGAACATGTAGAAAAAGTATATCTAGCCATTAGATCAATGCAAGTCTCAGTCAATTCCATGTGGAAAAGGGTAAGTGACTCATCCACAATAGGTTGTGCAGCCAAAGTGCGAGGGTCGAGACGCGAGCCGATTGTGCGCCGACGGCTTCCCTGCAACAGTTAAGATTTTCACTAAGTGTAAGCAGACTGAACAAAAAATTACAAAAAAAAAAAAGACTTTGTATACGTAATAGCATCCAAACAAATTAACGTTTAAATTAAAACACAATCATACTTGTTCGGTCAAAGAAGAACTACGTTTCCTGCTCGAAGAATCTTCATTCAGCAAATCTAATTTTAAAGGTTCCTGCCTCATCACAGGGCCATCTTCTAGTGGCAATTGAGAAACATTAGCCTTCAAACCCTGTTGCACAAAAGAGAAAAAATTAGACCACATGACCTGCGGTTGGATCAGTCTCATACTCAATGGAAAAGAGTTATTACATGTGTATGTACCTTGGTAATAAATTTTACAAAGTCTCTTCTGAATGGTAAACGGCATTTCAAAAACCACACAGCTATGACATGATGTGCCAAGGAGACAATGAAATGGTTGTACTTAAAGGGATTGCTGAACGGTAGGGAGATAGCCAGAACTGACATATACTGGTCTCCAACAAAGCTTGCAAACACTTTTGGAAGTCTGGTCAGTGCTGTCCAAGGAAGATGAAAAAATATATTTAAATTTCTATGTAAGTACAATGTTAAGAACTTTGCAGTAACTTTAGAACTTACTTGACAAGAATGAGAGAATGGGCAATGCAATGTTAACAGTGTCAGATATTTTAGAGAGATTTAGCAGCACTCCTGGGAGCAACTTGTACATTGCATCTTTCATCTCCAAGGTACAGGTGGTCAGAGCTGAAATTACTTGGGGTGCACAGCGCGATTGCAGTCCTGCAATAATGAGTTAAGAAAACAAGAGGACAAAAAAGACATTGAATACAGTGATCACTTGCTCTATGATAAATAATAAACTTTTTACATTTTCCTTCTACACAGAACAATTTACTCACCACATTCCAGAGAGCAGATAAGACGGCGTTGGTGAGGCAGGTCTAAGTGGTTGTGGTAAGAAGCCAGGGAGGCCAAAACTGGGAAAAGGTAGGCATGAAATTCAGATCTTGAGAATCTTGGAGAAGGAGTGTTCCGCACGGCATCCGGAAGTGATCTGTCATTTAGCTGCATGCCAAGAAACGTAACATTCAAGAAATTAGGTGCCTCTATTGACATGAATTTACCTCAAAAGAATAGCACGAGGACTAACCAGATTGCTGACAATTGAGCACAAAGAGGCAGCCATTTTATCAATGTCATTGGCATGGCGAGATAAAATTAATGCTTTGTTTTTCATGACTTCTGGAACTTCTGTGAGAATCAACTGAAGAATTCTCCAATCTAAAGGGAAAACAGATAGAACAAAAAGAAATTAATTTAAAGCAGAAGAAACATAAAACTATCTCTCGGCACTAAATAAGACAGGGGCAGCTTACCTCGCTCATTCTTGAGGCCACTTATGACAGCCTTACAGGCATGAGTTAGAGAGAGTGCAGTAAACACACATGGGACATGGGCTGAAGGAGCAGGGCTTACAGGTGGAGGGGATGACGCACCTCCTGTTCTTTCACCATGTTTGTGATCAACTCCAAGATAAGGACTAAATATCAGAGGTTTTCCAAGCTCAGCTTTCATGCCGCCTGGGTATCCCAGTTGGTATGTAGAGTTAGCTCGAATGCTGAGAAAGCACTCAAAAATCTAGAATATTCAGAAGCAAAAACAAAACAATTATTATTTTCTTCATATCACAGTGAATTAGAGGAACTAAAAATTTACAGGGTTTTGAATGGTGAAGTATGTAGTATCAAAGCTTACCACATGACGGATTGCCCTGTGCTGGTCTAATATATTTTGGTTTTTATAATGGGCATCCAGGTGATTCACAAGAATTTTATAAGCCCGAATGGCATGGGCCGATGGTAGCTGATACATCTTTGCAACAAATATGTGCACAACACCCTTTGCAACAGTACATGTATCTATGAGTTCAGACTCTACAACATTTTGGTTTTCAAACGGCCTATTCAACAGCTAGGAGGGAAAAAAAAAAGATTTGTCAACTTCAGAATGTGGTAGGGGAATGGTTCTTCTTGTTCAAATTCAATGACTGATCGATAATGGTACCTTTTCTAGGATATCCAAAAGCTCAAGACAGCGTTTGGAGTCACAGTTTAGACAGAGTTCTATAAGAAGTGCTGCTGCTGCGTTCCTCACTGCTACATCTGGATCTTGATCAATATGGGCTAGGAATGGAACTACAGCTTGCTCAATCAGTTCATCTTCATAAGCAGCTCTGCAACACACACCAATGTAAGAAGATGGCAAAGAATCAGATAATATGAAACAGCATGGGGGGGGAATTCTCTACAAACCTATTTGTTTGAATCACTTTGTCCAGCACGCCCAGTACTTTAACACGTATGTTAGTCCTTGTTTCTGAGCGGAAAAATTTTTCTAGGAGAGCATGTAGTTTAGCTAACCAATGATGACGTGTAGGCTCTACAGAACTTGCCAGGTACGACACTAGTCTCATCACTGATCCCTCCTAAGAATATGAAACAGGGTGTTTAATTAACAGGCAACTTTCAAATGAGAATTGCTATATCAAGTCATATATACTTACAGGTCTGTGTGGGGAGCATCGTTCAATGAGATCAAACACTCTTCTTGCAGAACCTTGGAACTGGCCAAGTTCATACAATGTTTCAATAGTGCACAAAGTTTCATGCAGGTGCTTCCCTACCAGTGATGTTGATGGTGGGTTGGATGAGTCCTCTGAAAATAAGTTTTATAAACAATGTCCAGCATCCCTGATCCTCTTTATTTTGTTCACCTAGCTTAAGTAAACATTTACGAACCTATGTGTTTTACAACAGCTTCTAGGATTGAGAGCAGTAGGTCCCAGGCAGGATCTTGGAGATCAACACCATATTTGTTCACCAACCGTTGACAACTAAGCATGACCTCGTAAACAACAACATCTTTCCCAGCAAGTGCTGCCTATAGATTGTATTAAGTAGGAAAAAAATGAAATAAAAAGTAAAATGAGGTTTGTAAGAAAATAAAACACCATACAGAGAGACAGGTACCTGAAGTAATGATGGAAGAACTGATGTTTCAGTGCACACTAAGGAAGGTACACGTTTGTTTCCCCATAAACCCATATTGATGTAGAAAACAGCACCACGCATAAGACCAGTATCTTGTTGATAATCTTTGTTTTGCAGGATCCGGCACATAGTGTAAAGAGCTGCATGTCCCATATGAGTTCCAAGGAGATTTCTCATAATCTAAAGTGCAAGAATGAAGACATACATCGAATTTAAGATATAATTTTATAGAGACACGAAATTGTGGCCCCAGTCAAATAACAAGTAGGATTAAAGAATTTCAAACCTTCCAGCTCTCTTGACAATAAGCTTCAATGTTGACAGTGCGACAAAGAGCACTGACAAAGTCCTCCAGCGACTCTGAAGGCAGATTGGAGTACCTTACCACAGTATCAAGCACCTGAAGGCATCCCATCACTATGATTTTTGAGGACACCCAGCAACACACATAGCAGACATGTCTGTACACAAAGAAAGAAGGCAAGTAAGAAATACATTTGGTAAATTTTAAGTGTGTAAAATTCAGCATGGATTTATTACTTACTGAACAAGGGACATGATCACATCGTCGTCCATGTATGCTGCATTGTATTTAACAACATTAACTAGAAGTGCTAAAAATTCTTCAGTTTTGCCAGCATGCACAACAGCTGGCATCCATGACAACAAAAAATGACCCATTTCTTCCTCCAGATGTTCAATCACTTTTCCATTGGCTGTTAATGCACTTAGAAGCTCTAATCTAAAATATGAGATACAATCAAGAATACATCTGCTCAGTCTACTCAAATAATAACTTTATAAAAAGCATTTGTACCTGCAAGAAACATCTTCCTGGATATCACTGTTCTTGATTATGTCAAAAATATGAACTCTCATCTTATGAAGTCTATCATATTGGCCTGAAATTAAACATCTGTAAAAGGCATAGGCCTGATTCCGATACTCTCTTTGAATGTCCGGATGGAAAAAGTCCTCAATTAGCAGTCTTAACTTTTCCATGTCTCCCTGTAAAAGTTGATTGAGATTAAGATCAGAAGTCCAATATAATTCCTTTAAAGAACCTAATTATATTTGCAAGGTATTGTAAACTTACATATTCAACACTGTTTTCTTTGACAGCTTCACATAGATCTCTGAGCACTCTACTCCTTTGATTAATTGGATTTTCTTTCCTCAGTTGGGACTCTATCTCAGGCGCAAGAATGAAATCTTGTCTACTTTTTAGTGTCGCTGTTCGATGTAGAAATGAAATTTAATTTGACTGTCAAAGTGGTAGTGTAGAAGGTATTATGAAAAATCCATTGTGATTGCTTACCTATTCCACCTTTGTTCATTCCAAAGAACTGCCTCAACCGCCGGTGTAGAGGTTTACTATCTTTATCTTTAACCGACATGATTCTATTTTATGATGACAAAGACTTAAAATCAAATTACCTTCAAACAAAATGGGAGATAGTTAAAACTCAATTCCCTAGCAAAGATGAATAAATTGATAAAATAAATATTTCTCGAAAGAAAAATGCAAATTGACACCTTCAAAATTGACTACTGACAGGTTTACTCTGAAGATGCAACAAAAATCACTAAGACAGAGACAATAAAATGTCTCCATGTAAATGATAATTTTACTGCTGTACTGGATACTTAAACGATGGCATCCCAGTTGAGAAACAGAATTTGAAAATTCGAACGATAACTCACCTCCCTTATCCTATTGTCTAATTATTTACACATATAAAACCTCAGTCCTAGCGGCTTGACTGAGGTTAACAGCATCTCAGGTCTGAATGATCCGAACCACCTGGAAAACGGGAAATGACATGATGCAATTAGAAATGAACTAGACAAGATGAGAGACCAAGCGACATGAAATGCAATCGGTTTGAACCGTGGCACAGTACAAACAGCGCTTGACATGCAATTTCTTCGTGACTTACTTTGCTTCAACCAGTCAACACCCAGCCTCTTTGTTGTCCGTCCAAACAGCTGACTTCTAGCCAGACTTCTGTGACCGTCACATAGCGCGCTCTGGTGGACAAGGATGGAAATGAACCGGATGAATCCACACATCCAAATGAACGATGCCACGATGAATGGAGCGATGAATGAGGGTGATGAATGCAGGGGGCTTTCCAGATGAGGACGCACTTCACGAAATATGACATGTCTAAGAGTAGTCGTGCTACAGTGAAACCAAAGCAAGCCAACCTGTGGACACTGGACACAACAACAAGTAGCAGACGACAGACCACCACTGCCTTTGTGCACGTCCACTTCACGTTCCAGCCGTCATTGTGACAAGGCATCGGACCCTAGAAGGAAAAAAATCAGGTCTTAGAAGCAGCAGCAGCAGCAAGCAGCAGAGGAGGACGTCTGTTCTGTTCTTCAGATACTGGTACAGATAATACAGCCACTCCCTGTGGATAGAGTGGGTGTGTTGGTGTGGCAGGTGCGCTGTTGACAGTCGTTCGTCTGGTTTCAGAAGATCCGTCTCGTCACGTCACCGCCCAATCGTCGGCGCCCCATAAGCCTGATCTGTTTGGAAACGGGTCATCGCAACTGACATCGAGATCGAGCGGAGGGGACGGGAGCACGGGCACACCTACCTCACCGCCTACCGGACCGGGGTCACTCGCTTGTTGAGCTGATTGACGATCGACTCCGGGCCCTACCATCACGATGAACCCCAACTTGTCTGCGTTCCGCGAGCCGCGGGGTGTCATGCGCATCCTGCAGTTTGTCTTTGCCATTTGCGCCTTTTCGACCATCTGTGGATTTGCCGGAAAGACCACAATCACGGCCTGCAAAGGTGCTCCTAAACCAAAGGAGTTCGGGTTCGATATAACCTACCCTTTTAGCCTGAGCAGCATGGCACCGGCCGCAATAGTTTGCGAAAACCCAACGACTGGCAAACCCGAAATCCGAGAAGATTTTTCCTTGAGTGGCGACTTTTCATCTGACTCTCAGTTCTTCGTCGCCACAGGTGTTTTGTCTTTCTTGTACTGCATTGGCATTGTTGTAGTGTATGGAATGTTCGAGGAAAAATATCAAAGCAATAGTATGCTCCCTCTTGCTGATTTCGTACTAACAACAGTGCTGGCTGTGCTCTGGCTGTCAAGCAGTGCAGCGTGGGCCAACTCCTTGTCAGGAATCAAAACGGTGACAGAGGCATCATTTATTACACAAGATTGCAAGAACTGTGTAGGTGCTGCCACTTCCAGTTTCTCAAGCCTGAACATCTCAGTCTTGCTGGGTTTCCTGAACTTTTTCCTATGGGCTTCTGATCTGTGGTTCTTGTACAAGGAAACTCACTGGTTTAAGATGAGGCAGGAAAGTGCTGGAGGTGTTTAAATGAAACCTCCTTTTGTAGGTTTATGATGCACCTAGATAGACATTCATTGATTGCTTAATCCTTGCTATCATTGATTCCCTAATCATTTACATCAGTTTGTTGATGTTCATTTATCAGTCGGCACATTTTTCAAAGGAAAAGGATATCTTTCAAATGTTTTACCTGCATATGAAGTGAAACTAGACCTTCATGTGGTAATTTGGGGAGATGTATGACAAGGAGGAGTATTTGTTATTGATACAAAATTTGAATCCTATTCCTTGTTACTGTGTTCTGTTATGCCTCATTGGCTTATTACTGAAGTGCTGACAGCAATTACAGAAGGTATTTTAACTGTACTTAACCAGAGTTTGTGACTAGCGGCAACCTGAATTTGCTAACAGTATTGTAGGAAAAACTCATTAGTCATGTAATCTTTGAAGTTCAAAAAATCAAAATTTAAATGCACATGGTTTTAATGTCTGTGCATTGCTTTCAAAGTTGGTAGAAAGTTGAACCATTGCCATAAAATGATTTGGATGAATATTGCACTTGCATCTTTTTAGGCCTTTACACTATTTCTACTGTTTTAAAGGTTTGGTTAATCAGCATCAGGTAGCCACTCTCTTATGTAATTTTGAACTAGCATGAGTGGTATATTAGAATGAAATTTGTTCATCTTTCAAATGTGTACCAATCTTCAGTCATTTCCTATTGCCTTTATTAGCCTACAATTGTATGCCTTAGTAAAAACTTCTCTCTTAGAATTCAGAAGTACTGTGCAAAGGCCTTAGAAGGTTGAGTAGATTTTCAGATTTTCAGAAGTTTGTAGTGTGTAAGAAGTAGATGTTATATCTGGCTTAAATTTTTTCTCAGATCAAAATTTTCTGGTGCCATTGCATAGTGAATTTGTCTGCCAAGTTAATTTTGAGGAATGCCCCCTTGTTTATTCAGCGTAGTTCTTTTCTTTGACACAAGTGGGTTCTGTATGAAGTTATTTTTGTTACCTATATTTGTTTAGTTCTTAAGGGTATCAATTAATCCTTGTTGAATGTTTTTGTTGAAATATTTACCCTAAGACTATTCTTTTTGAAGTCACTGTCGTGTGCAAGTAATGCACAAATATCAACCCTCAAGTTTTTCTTCAAAAGATAATTTTCTTCTCCCTGCTAATAATTTGCCAAGTTTTGTGTGATCTTATTAGAGCTGAAGACTGAAACATGTTGATGCTTTGTACGTAATATCAATTTCAAAATCAAATTTGCATCCATTGTTACAATGTATGTATTCTCCATTCCGTTGCAAACCTGTTCTGCAAGTTGATTATCTTTTGCTAAGTTGAACATATCAAAATGCTCGAAAATGAATTATTGTTTTACCTTGTGATAACTAGGATTTAATGATTTTCAATGGACTCTATTTTTTTCTCATTTGATGTTTAGAACTCTTTTTGCATGTGACAGCAAAGCATGTTTGTACCTGCTAACATAATTTAAACTAAGTAGAGCTCCTTCTCTCTCTACTTTATGTTATCAGTATTCTAAGTACTGAGCTGTGCTTTCGTACATCATAGACCAAGACAGCAGAGCTCAATAATGCCAATTCTTTTTATAACTTACTAACCAAGCAGTTATTGGAATGAAATGGAGAAACGTACGTGCAGACCATGAAGTTTGACTAGTGATCATAAGCTGCTTTCTTTATGGGCACAATTTGTTGTATCTGTACAGGACATACAGTGGCTCAGATTTTAGCACAATTCCTAATTCTATTGTAGGTTGTGTGCTGTGTTAAGTTCAAAACTGTATCCCATTTATTGTATGTACTATTCAGGAGTGTTTGTTTTCATCCCCACCCTTATTTAAGTATAGAATGTAATGTATCTGGTGGTGCTGAAGGAATTTTTAGCTTTGGTTAGACTGTGGCTGTTAGTGTATATCCCATTACCCAGTGTAATTGTCAAGCAAATAGCTACTAGTCGTGTCATCCCTAATTTTTATAATTTTTTAGCCTACTGTGTTCTTAGAAATGAATTTTTTTAGCCTATCTTGGTCTAGAAAGGGAAAGCAGTCTTAGATCACTTGTGTAGCTTGACAGACTAATAAATTCGTTGATGAATGTTTTTTTTGTGGTGTTTTCTTTTGTGCTAATTAGATCTCCTTTTGCCTGAACTCACACCTAAATTTTTAAAACTCTGGAACATATGGCAGGACCACCTGTCCGTCCACGTCATCTGGCCGTGAACAGTGGGAACTTTTCCCACTCCCAAGTCACAGTTCATGCATAGATGTGGGACACTCGCAGATAAGTGGTGCCCCCCCCCCCCTCCTACTTTTTAAATGAGTACCGAAGGATAATCTTATTGAACAAGGCTCCAAGGTTGGTATTTGAACCCGAGGTGACTCATGAGGGCCGATGTCGTCTGCGTGAGTCGTTCTCGCGATGTGTCAACGCAGGGATGATGCGCCATGCTAAGACCCGGGCAGCGCAAGGCATGGCAGGAGCGACACGGTAGGGACAGGGCGCGTCACCGGCTCTGCTGTGTGTTATCTTCAGCCGGCAAGATTATGCGGAGGGCAGGGACGTGTCACGTGGTGTCGTGCGCCTGGCTGATAAGGGAAGGGAGGTTCTTCCCGCGGCCCTGGGCCTGTGGGCTGCCGGGCCTTCACCCACACACCTGCGGTGCTGCGGTGCTGCATACTGCAGGTACACTACCATTGACTCACAACATTTTCGTGGGTAGGCTGTACCGCCCCCTCCTTGCACAGGGTTCCCACAAGACTGGAAAGTCCTGAAGAGTCATGGGGGGAAAATATGGTCCTGGAAGCCATGGAAATTTTTGGGTGGTCATGGAAAAGTTAAAAAGTCTCTACATTTTTAAATACGTTTGAAAATCTCAGTGCCGCCATGAAAAATTAAAAAAAAAAAACACGTGACACCATCCAATCAACCCGATTTGCCATCATTGGAATGACCCGAAATCAAAAGTCAGGCGCGGTCTGCGCTGCGCCCCGCCCCCGCCTGTGCAGTGGCGGTTTAATGGGGGGGGGGGGGGGGGGGGCGATCCCCCCCCCCTGTGAGATCAGCAGCCGGCCGGCGCTCCACCTGAAAGGTAGGCAAACACCTGTAATTTTTCAGGATCGCCCCCCCTGTGATGGAGCAGTTAAACCGCCACTGGTCTGTGGCGGCCTGTGGCGGCCGCTTCGCGGACTGCACTATCTACACAGATAAGGACGGGGGGAGAGCAGGGATCCTGCGCGCTGGTAGCACAAGGCGGCGCAGCGGCGCACGCCAAAAAGTACCGCGGGAAATCAACCTCCATCCATGTCTGAAATTCGCACTCCACTCATTAATTGCCAGAAACGAGGGCAGTTTATCAGGAAGACATGGATCTGGGTGCCAGGTCGCAAATCGCCGTGGCGGGTGGCGGCTAGACGGGCTCCGGCTCGGCTCGGTTTAGCTCGGCTCGGCTCGGTTTAGCTCGGCTCGGCTCGAGGACTTGAGGCCCGGTCCTGGCAGGGCCGGGCTGAACTCTGAACGCCCAGACGCGGAGCGATAGGCAACACGGCCGCGTGAGTGTTGACTGGGTGGCCTACCACCGCGGCGCCTGCCGTCGGCGGAGGAAGAGTCCTGGGGGGGGGGGGGGGGGACTGGGAAGGAAGGTTCCCTGTGAGCGTGGGTGGTACTTCGCAGAGGTCTTGACGCGTGCGATACAAGGATGTGTGAAAAATCGTTCGTTGTATATACCGCCGGCTCCCGTGCGATATAAGCCTTGGGTTCGGTCCGCGGGTCTCCTGCTTGCAGACCCCCCCTGGGCCCCGGATACACCCTGCTGCCCCCCCCCCCCCCCGCAGCCTCGCAATCCGGCGGCTACCCTGCGAGGGCCCCCCCACCAGCTCCTCTGTAGACACAGCGCCGGGCGCCACGCCGGGGGATGAAATTCACTGGCTGCTACAGCACAGCCGCCAGAGATTTCTCATACCATTCTCCGCAGAATCGTATAGAGTTTCCCCCGGACATGGTTTTCCAACGCGCTTTTGCCGAGCTTCTCTTCTGCGCCCACCGCGATCGAATTGTTCCCTCCGCCCCCACCTGCCTCTGAAGGGCGTCGCCCTACCTGTCCCCTTCCCTTCCCTCCTTCCATCCTCCCCTCCTCCCCTCCCCTCCGCCCGCCCCGCCCGTCCCAGGGCGAGTTTGACCTTGCCCTTCCCTTGCCTTTTCAGGGTCGATATAGTTGAAAGGGGAGTAAAGCGTGAAGGCGGCGCCCCCCCCCCCCCCCCCCCCCCCGCGTCCGCACTTGCGGGAAGAGGAAGAGGAAGGGGACGGAGAACGGGAAGGAAAGGGATGGAGGGAACGGAAGAAGGGGACGGAGGGAACGGGAGGAAGGGGTGCGCTGCGTGGGAGCGTCGTGTTTTGTCAGCCGAGTCGAGCAGAGCGGCCCGAACCCGACCGAGTCGAGCCGAGCCGGGCCGAGCCGAGCCGAGCCGAGCCGAGCCGAGCCGAGCCGGCCGGTCGTGGGGGGACACGACGGCCACTGGAAGCGCGCCGTAGGAAAGGAAGCGGAAGGAACGGAACGGGAAGGAAGTCTCTCCGGACAGGAAACGGAACCGCGCCGCCTCCGCCGCTCTCGCGCCATTATTTTGGCGCGACACTCTGCTCCGTCTCTGAAGCGGCCCGTCCAATTTTGCGGCGGCGTCGCTGACCGCAATAGGGTATTCCACAGAAGTGCCAAAACGGAAGTACGGAATCGCGATCAATAGTGCAGGCGTTTAACAGGTGTATGGAAAACTGCGGATGCTACGTTTCGGCGGCAGTGGCGGATCTAGGAGCGGCTGTAGGGGGGAGGGGTCAATTTCCCGCTTTTTGCCTATATTCAAAGGCGGAAAAGTTATGCCGGTTGCGTACATTTCCGGCGCCGCGAAATGATTTCGCGCGCCTCGTGGAGACAGCAACCGCCGCGCACTTTTGCCAGGTGATTTTTTTTTTTACTGATTCCTTTTGTAGGTCCGATCCCAGATCGATACTGGCAATACTAAAACATCATCGCGTCATATGATGGCAATTCGGAGAGGTCCACAAACCACGTGTCATTTCCCGACCTATGTTTATTATCCAGGCCGGGGAGCGCGCTGGGGGCACACAGCCACTGGTAACGGGCCGCCCAAGGCCTTATGGGTTGTGGGTTCGACTCCCACAGGCAGCTCCCGACGCTTTAGATCGGAATCAAATTATATCAACGACTCCGTACACGGGGTTTGTGAACGGACCCTCCCGCCTTTGAGTGAAGAGTGAGTTTTTACATTTTCCTGAAACGCACATACGCAAAATGGAGAACCCGGAAGTGCCCGAGCAACCAATAAGCACCCCCCCCCCACCCCACCCACTCACACACCATCTCCCTTATCCAACCGGTGTGACGTGTGACAGAAGCGCAAGAACTTGTGCGGACTATGATGTGGCGTGTCGTGGAATGGCAAAACAGGGAGGGCAGGGCGGTGCCCGGAGGAGGAGAGACACGGGAGAGAGACGGGCGGGCAGTAGCGTCTCTCTCTCTCTCTCTCTCTCTCTCTCTCTCTCTCTCTCTCTCTCTCTCTCTCTCTCTCTCTCTCTCTCTCTCTCTCTCTCTCTCTCTCTCTCTCTCTCTCTCTCTCTCTCTCTCTCTCTCTCTGTCTCTCTCTCACCACATCCTCCTTTCCCCTGCCTGGGCCCCTCCCCGCTCCTCAGCCCTTCCTCCCTCCCCCGCGCCATGTAAATCGATCCGTGCGCCTTGTCCTTGTCGCACCCACACGCCGAGCCGGGCGCCCTCCCCTCCCACGTCATCGTCCCGTCTCTCTCACTCATCGTCACGCCCGCCTCCCTCCGCCGTTCGTAACAAACCAACTCTTTCACCTCCCGCTGCCCCTTCACTCTCCTCGCTCCCTTGCCCCTCCTTTCGCACTCGCCGTTCGCTGCCTAGCCGGCGTTTTTGGCGGACGGAAAAGGGGGAGAGGGGAAAGGGGGAAAGGGGGGTGCACGCCTAGACATACGCAGCAAAATAACCGGGAGCCCCGCTCCGTACGGAACTTTTACACCTCCGCGTTTTGTAATTTCGTTGGAATACGGCCCCTCGCTCTCATATAAACTCGTGAGCAGCAGATGGTCGTTGTAGATTCTGCTGCTGGAACGAATCACACCCAGATTTTTGTTACCGTTTTAAATATTTGAATTTCCATTCTTCTCTGCGCATTTCATTGTGGTCGCACCTTTTCGCCCCATGCAGAATGTCTGAGAACAAAAACTGAAATTAAAAAATTGGAAAATGCAGTTGCGCCGTGGAGGATTCGGCATTTGAAGAATGGACGACAAGCTACTAACCTACCAGTACCAATTTCCACACGGTACAGTACTGCGGGGACCAAATTATTCGAAAAGCACAGAAGCCAGACAATAAATAAGCAAGTGAAAGCATTTGCCAACAGAGCGCGTAGTGCTGCGGTGTACAGCAGCCGCTGAGTGCCGCCGTGAGAGCCATTCTAGGTTCATGAGCCCTCATGAGTGAGGCCCGGCGAGGCCTTGGGGCAAGGGCCATGGGCAGGACACACTCATGAGATTAATGACATTTACGCCCTCAAAAGAGACAGGGAGTAGGCGCGCGCGCGACGGGGAGAGAGAGAGGGAGAGAGAGAGAAAGACAGACAGAGAGACAGACAGACAGAGGGAGAGAGACAAAGAGACAGACAGAGACAGACAGAGACAGACAGAGAGACAGAGAGAGAGGGAGCAAGAGGGAGAGAGGGGGGAGACACATCGGGGGGGGGGCAGAGGGCTTTCCTTTGCGTTCCTCTATCTGCCCGTCTGCGTCGCCTCTCTCTCTCTCCCCCCCCCCCCAATAGTTCTTGTCTTGTCTCTCGCAAAACCCGCACAGAACGTGCGCAGCTGAACGGGTAGAATGTGCTTTTACGAACGCCGCCGGATAGGCAACCCGAATCCCACCGCGTCGTGCGGGACAGCCTATCTGCGAAACCACAGGGGCAAAGTACTGGGCACACCTGAGGTCCTCCGAATACTACTGCGGCTTATAGCTGACGGTGCTTCATCATGTCATTCCTCTAGCCAAGTGCCGGCGTGGCCGGTCCGGGCTGGGCTACACTGCAGAGCCCACTCCAGGACCCGACCCGGGACCGGGGACCTCGCAGGATGCCTCTCACGGCAGAGAGAGAGAGAGAGAGAGAGAGAGAGAGAGAGAGAGAGAGAGAGAGAGAGAGAGAGAGAGAGAGAGAGAGAGAGAGAGAGAGAGAGAGTGAGTGAGAAGGAGAGTTTGTGTGTGTGTGCGAGAGAAAGAGAAAGGGGAAAGGGAGGGAGGGAGAAGGGGGAGGCGCAGCGCAAAGCAACCTCTGCGCTACCGGAGCACCGCCAAGGAGAGCGCGCGCGCGAAGCGCCCGTGAGAACAACGGGAGTGAGAGAGACAGAGAGGGTGGGGTGAAGGAGAGAGACAGTGAGAGACAGAGCACATCGGCTCGGATCTGGGGTCGGTTCGGTTCGTTCGGGATGGGCTCGGGTCTCGCCTCGCTTCGGCGGCCAAGGGGACATGGGCGGGCGGGGGACAGGGAGGGAGGGGAGGGGAGAGGAAAATGAGGATGTGGAGGGGGAAGAGGGGGAGAGGGGGCGGAGGGGAGGGGCAAACGACGGACGCCGCCCGCCGCCGCCGCCGCCCGCCGCCCGCCAGCGCCAGCCGCCGCCAGTCAAGTCGAGAAGGAGCTCGCGGCAGGATCGGTGGAGAAGGACGTGTCGCTCTCAGGATACACACAAAGCCCGCAGCCCGCAGCGCTGCGCAAGCGTCCCGAGCCGCAGCCGTATCGCGTCCACGAGACGGCTTGGAAAACAGGGCCTTGTCGACGTGCACCACGACGGGAGGGTAGGCGGGAGACCAGGATCACGACGGCCGTGCCGCGGCCTCGTCGACGGCGACCCATTGACGCGCTGCGACGAATGTATCGGCCGCCCCCTGGTGCGGAAGTGAAGTGAAGTGTGTGTTGTGTGCTGTGCGTGGAGCCGACGAGAGGCCCGAGTGTGTCAGTGCCCCGAAAACGGATTACCCTCACCGTCAGCGCGGAGCCCGCGCGGACCCCGCGCCCTGTCGTCCTGGAGGACCCCCCCGAGGACCTCCCCGAGGACCCCCCGAGGACCGAGGCCGGCTCGCCACGAGGATAGCACGCCCTAGGACACGAAGCAGTACGGCCCGCCGCACCCTATTTCGGGGATGAACATCGGGCTGGCCAAGCTAGCCCTGGCGGCCAGCGAGGCCCGCGTGCACCCGGAGGCACACCGGCAGGCCCAGGCCCCGGCGGAGACCGCTCCCGCGGCGACCGCCCCCGCGGAGGCAGCGGCGGAGGCGTCGGCCTCTCACCATTCAGCCCGGGGCACCGACACCATGGGGTGCGAGTAATCTGGCGTTCTACATCACAGGTGAGTCCGGCAGGAGCGGGAGTCATCGTCGTGCTGGACGTCCTCGTCGGTGTCGGGGGACCTCTTGTGGCCACGGCGGGCAGACGGTCGTCTCGGAAGTGCGGACCAGCAGCGGCCCGGGGGCGCCGGGGGCGCCGGGGGCCGCCCTGTGTCGGCCGTCATGTGGGCTGTCCATTAGACTCACTTACCCAGTCTGTCAGCCCCACGGGGTCCGAGCTGAGAGCCGGGCAGGGCGTTCGCTCCGGTCCGCTGGTCTGATATTTTCTCTAGGTACGGCAGCACGGCGATGCAATGGTGGAAACGGGCCGAGGGCCGACACCGACAGGGTCGCCAACAATTTTCGGCGCGGCGCGGCCGTGGCTGCCGTTGCGGTGGTCCGTACGGCGGGGGCCGTTGGCTGGGGGCCCCGCTGGCCCCGCTGGCTCCGGGGGCCCCCCACGGGGCAGTAACCAGTGCTGGGCCGCGATGTGCCGCCGCTGCCATGCCGGCTTCTCTTCTATTCTCGCAGTTTTCCGCGGCTCCGCCGGCTCCACAGGCCGCCTAGTCCGGCCGGGCTGCGGTCGCTCTGTCCGGGACGGACTGTGGGAGCGAATATCCCCGTGGAATGTCGTGTCGCCACGATAACGCACAAGACGGTGCGGTTTCGCTCCGTTTCGGAAGAGAGACGTCGGCTTCCCCAACGTCCGCCAACCATGTAACACCCCAGCCGACGCGGTGCTTTGGGGGAAGGCCGCGGGTCTGACCGTTCCTGCCGGGAGGCGCCGCACTGTTTCCAAAACGGCTGACGTTGGCGACAGACTCACGCTGGAAACGGCGTGGCAGCGGCGGCAGCAGCAGGAGGATACCCTGGGATAGTCGGGGCCGGTCGGGGCGTGGTGGTGGTGGTGGTGGTGGTGGCGGTGGCGGCGGTCAGGCACATGCGACCACCGGCACCGGAAGGCCCAAGTGGTTGACATGTGTCCCTTCCCTTCCCGGCACTGGCTCCGCTGGCTCCGCTGGCTTCGCTGGCCCAGCGGGGCCCAGCCCGTGGGGCCCGGGTATGCCACGCCATTGCCCTGCCCCAGCTGAATCCGACCGCGACCAGACCGAATGGGCTCAGCAGCTCTGCGCCGCTGCGCGGCCGCGCGGGCGGCAGGGATTCCCGCGGGCGGCATGAGAAATTGTAAATCCGCGTCGCTTACGGCAGAGTAAATTTCTCATGGCGAGTCACGCTCTTTGAGGCTGTAAATTATTTCGCTATCGGAATCGCGTCGTAAATTTTCGTTCGCCGGGCGACGCCGCGCGCGTCTGCGGCCGAGGAGGGGAACGTGCTTCCCTGAAGGAGGTTGTAAAAGGCGTCAGGATGATGATGATTGCAGGAACGGGCCATTGAGTGAGTGAGGGAGAAAGAGATAGCGCGCGCACAAGAGAGAGAGAGAGAGAGAGAGAGAGAGAGAGGGAGAAGGGTGGGTGAGGGAAGAAGGGAGAAAGGGAGGAAGTGTGTGGCCGCGGGTCTTTGCAGGCACGGCCAGGCTCTGCCCTGCGTTCGTCCGCGGACTTAAACTCGAACACCCGCGGTCACTTTCCAGACGCACAGGACGGACTGAACAAATTACCAAATTTGAAACATGAGAGGTTTAGGCATGATTTAGACGGTCAGTATTAGGACTTGGTTTCCTCGTCGCACGGCGCGTGGAGTTGCACGGAGTAGGTTCCGTTTTCGGAGATCGGAAGCGGGAAGCGGGAGTCGGCAGATTCAACAGGTGGCAAGCCCTCGGACGGAAGGTTCTGGAAGGGCTCTTGCCCAGACCCCTGAAGCTGGCCCGACCCAAAACGCAAAACGACCTCTAAATAATTTTAATGGGTCGAGGTTAAGTTGTTCTATGATGTTCCAATTTGTTCCGCTTTGTTCTGCCCCCGCAAAAGAGATGTGTATTTTTTAAAAAACAGGCCTGGGTCAGGCCAGAATTACAACGTTCACATAGACCAATTGTTCTCCCAAATTAAAAACAATACTTGTTCCGGCTTGCCAACGACACGACCTTTATTGTTCCGTGCTTAGGCATCCCAGCCACACATGGTTCCGCCCTCAGACCCACCCTAGCCGCACAACACTCTCCCTATACTTAAGTTGTGGGTCCGGCTAATAGCTCAATACCGTTTTCAGCGTAAACAGCGAATTAAACACGTGCAAGCACAATTGTTCCGTGCTTAGGCATCCCGGTCAGATATTGTTCCGCCCTCAGACCCACCCCAGCCGTATACACACTGCTTACACACAAGTCGCGGGTCCGGCTAAAACACCAATGCGTTTTCAGCGGCAAATACAAAATAAATGTATGCGAGCACAATTGTTCCGTGCTTCAGCATCGCGGTCAGAAATTGTTTCGCCCTCAGACCCACCCCAGCCGTGTATGCACCGCTTAGACACAAGTCGCGGGTCTGGCTGATGAAGAAATGCCGTTTTCAGCGTCCAATATGAAATAAATGTATGCAAGGGCAGTTGTTCCGTGCTTTGGCTTCTCGTTCCGATGTTGTTCCGCCTTCCGACCCAGAACATTCGTACATACACTGCTTATACAGAAGTTGCGGGTCCGGCTAAATCACCAATGCGTTTTCAGTGTCCAATATGAAATAAATGTATGCGAGCACAATTGTTCCGTGCTTTAGCATCCCGGTCGAATATTGTTCCGCCCTCAGACCCACTTTACCCGTGTATTCACCGCTTATACACATGTTGCGGGTCCGGCTGAAACACCAATGCGTTTTCAGCGTCCAATATGAAATGAATGTATGCGAGCACAATTGTTCCGTGCTTTAGCATCCCGGTCAGATATTGTTCCGCCCTCAAAAGCACCCCAGCCGTGTATGCACCACTTATACACATGTTGCGGGTCCGGCTAGCACAACAATGCGTTTTTAGCGTCCAATATAAAATTAATGTATGCGAGCGCTGTTGTTCCTTGCTTCGGCTTCTCGTTCCGAAGTTGTTCCGCCTTCCGACCCACAACATTCGTACATACACTGTTTATACAGAAGTTGCGGGTCCGGCTAAAACACCGATGCGTTTTCAGTGTCCAATATAAAATAAATGTATGCGAGCACAATTGTTCCGTGCTTTAGCATCCCGGTCGAATATTGTTCCGCCCTCAGACCCACTTTACCCGTGTATGCACCGCTTATACACATGTTGCGGGTCCGGCTGAAACACCAATGCGTTTTCAGCGTCCAATATGAAATAAATGTACGCGAGCACAATTGTTCCGTGCTTTAGCATCCCGGTAAGATATTGTTCCGCCCTTAGAAGCACCCCAGACGTGTATGCACCGCTTATACACATGTTGCGGGTCCGGCTGAAACACCAATGCGTTTTCAGCGTCCAATATAAAATGAATGTATGCGAGCACAATTGTTCCGTGCTACAGCATCCCAGTCAGATATTGTTTCGCCATCAGAACCACCCCAGCCGTGTATGCACCGCTTATACACATGTTGCGGGTCCGGCTGAAACGCTAATGCGTTTTCAGCGTCTGATATAAAATAAATGTAGGCGAGCACAACTGTTCCGTGCTTTAGCATCCCGGTCAGATATTGTTCCGCCCTTAAAAGCACCCCAGCCGTGTATGCACCGCTTATACACATGTTGCGGGTCCGGCTAGCACAACAATGCGTTTTAAGCGTCCAATATAAAATTAATGTATGCGAGCGCTGTTGTTCCTTGCTTCGGCTTCTCGTTCCGAAGTTGTTCCGCCTTCCGACCCACAACATTCGTACATACACTGCTTATACAGAAGTTGCGGGTCCGGCTAAAACACCGATGCGTTTTCAGTGTCCAATATAAAATAAATGTATGCGAGCACAATTGTTCCGTGCTTTAGCATCCCGGTCGAATATTGTTCCGCCCTCAGACCCACTTTACCCGTGTATTCACCGCTTATACACATGTTGCGGGTCCGGCTGAAACACCAATGCGTTTTCAGCGTCCAATATGAAATGAATGTATGCGAGCACAATTGTTCCGTGCTTTAGCATCCCGGTCAGATATTGTTCCGCCATCAGAACCACCCCAGCCGTGTATGCACCGCTTATACACATATTGCGGGTCCGGCTGAAACACCAATGCGTTTTCAGCGTCCAATATGAAATAAATGTACGCGAGCACAATTGTTCCGTGCTACAGCATCTCAGTCAGCGCTTAGCGGTGCATACACGGCTGGGGTGGTTCTGATGGCGGAACAATATCTGACTGGGATGCTGTAGCACGGAACAATTGTGCTCGCATACATTCATTTCATATTGGACGCTGAAAACGCATTGGTGTTTCAGCCGGACCCGCAACATGTGTATAAGCGGTGCATACACGGCTGGGGTGCTTCTGAGGGCGGAACAATATCTTACCGGGATGCTAAAGCACGGAACAATTGTGCTCGCGTACATTTATTTCATATTGGACGCTGAAAACGCATTGGTGTTTCAGCCGGACCCGCAACATGTGTATAAGCGGTGAATACACGGGTAAAGTGGGTCTGATGGCGGAACAATATCTGACTGAGATGCTGTAGCGCGGAACAATTGTGCTCGCATACATTCATTTCATATTGGACACTGAAAACGCATTGGTGATTTAGCCGGACCCGCAACTTGTGTATAAGCGGTGAATACACGGGTAAAGTGGGTCTGAGGGCGGAACAATATTCGACCGGGATGCTAAAGCACGAACAATTGTGCTCGCATACATTCATTTCATATTGGACACTGAAAACGCATTGGTGATTTAGCCGGACCCGCAACTTCTGTATAAGCAGTGTATGTACGAATGTTCTGGGTCGGAAGGCGGAACAACATCGGAACGAGAAGCCAAAGCACGGAACAACTGCCCTTGCATACATTTATTTCATATTGGACGCTGAAAACGGCATTTCTTCATCAGCCAGACCCGCGACTTGTGTCTAAGCGGTGCATACACGGCTGGGGTGGGTCTGAGGGCGAAACAATTTCTGACCGCGATGCTGAAGCACGGAACAATTGTGCTCGCATACATTTATTTTGTATTTGCCGCTGAAAACGCATTGGTGTTTTAGCCGGACCCGCGACTTGTGTGTAAGCAGTGTGTATACGGCTGGGGTGGGTCTGAGGGCGGAACAATATCTGACCGGGATGCCTAAGCACGGAACAATTGTGCTTGCACGTGTTTAATTCGCTGTTTACGCTGAAAACGGTATTGAGCTATTAGCCGGACCCACAACTTAAGTATAGGGAGAGTGTTGTGCGGCTAGGGTGGGCCTGAGGGCGGAACCATGTGTGGCTGGGATGCCTAAGCACGGAACAATAAAGGTCGTGTCGTTGGCAAGCCGGAACAAGTATTGTTTTTAATTTGGGAGAACAATTGGTCTATGTGAACGTTGTAATTCTGGCCTGACCCAGGCCTGTTTTTTAAAAAATACACATCTCTTTTGCGGGGGCAGAACAAAGCGGAACAAATTGGAACATCATAGAACAACTTAACCTCGACCCATTAAAATTATTTAGAGGTCGTTTTGCGTTTTGGGTCGGGCCAGCTTCAGGGGTCTCTCTTGCCCCCCCCCCCCCTCCCCCCAATCCCTCTGCGCAGCCCTCCAGCCACGCCCACCCCCTGTTTGGCCGCGGGTCGGGGGGGTCAGCGACCCCGCGCCTCCGCCCCGAACTTGAAATTTGACGCGAATTGCTCGGAGTCCTAAATCGTTTCGAGGAGAGTTTATAAAGTATTTCTTTCAAAGGCAAACATGTATTGTTTTACTGCGTGGAGTCGCGTCCGTGGATGTAGTATTTCTCATAAGCGTTGTACGTCAGCGCGATAGAGACGGACGCCGTAACACATTTGGAGGAAAATCCTCAACAGTGTGCCCCCCGGCCCGCGCCCGCCCTCATTCCAAGAACTCTTCCTTATCACAGCCGATGAGAACGTGGAAAACAATTCCGGGCCGATGCGAAAGGACGGTCGATCTGCTGGGGCGCGACGGTTGTCGTCTGCTGTCGTCCCAATCAGCCAGCGCCGCCTTCGGCAGCCATCGGCAGCCATCGGCAGCCATCGGCCGGGCCGCCATGCTGTGCAGCGCTGAGGCGGTGGTACGGCGTGGAGGCGGCCAGGTCGATTGGAAAATTATAACGAACTGGGGGCCGGGGGTCGCAAATTGGGACTCAGGTGCTCTGCCGAAAGTGTGACATTGAGCACATACGCACAACACAGCGAGCAGACTGTGTGCAAGTCTTGGAAAAGTGGAGATAAAGCAGGCCTGTATGGTCGGCAATGCTTTGAATTTTGTATATTCGTGCGAGGCGAGCGAAACTTAGTTGTATACCCTCAATTCTGTGTACTTGGCTCCAGAATGTTTGCCAAGCCAGTCGAAGATGCTTGGTACAATGTGTTTCACGCGATACTTGCCATAAGAAACACTAAGTCTACTTGATGGAAGAGCTCAGAATAGGGTATTCCAGAGCAGGCCATAACCGAGAACTTGGCCGGAACTTCTCCGCGCGGACTGAGGATGCACTTCCCGAGGCCGCGCGGCTTGAAGTCTGCGCTGTGTGACCCAACCAAATGGTCGTGATATATCGTCAGCGAGAGCCGGTGCCTCCAAATTATTGAGTCGGCTGACGGCGCGGCACGTGCTGCGTAACTTTTCACACCGTCCGCATCCCTTTTTGTGATTCCTGTCTTCTCCTTGTTGCCGGTCAAGTTCTACTCCGGAATACCCCATTGAGAGTGTATGATTGTTTGCCAGCCACAATCAGAGAGCGAAGCGAGGAGGGGGTGGGGACGAGTCTTGTGCTCGGGTTCGACTCCCACCGGAGGGGGCAGGATTTTCACCCGGT
Source organism: Odontothrips loti (assembly GCA_038380765.1). Lineage (NCBI taxonomy): Eukaryota > Metazoa > Arthropoda > Insecta > Thysanoptera > Thripidae > Odontothrips > Odontothrips loti. The sequence goes on from CM076249.1 coordinate 13,490,405, forward strand.
GTCGTGGTGGGGGTGGGGGGGGGGGGGCTGCCGTGCCGCTCCTGCTGCTGCGCGGTGGGCTGGGGCTCGTTCCCGCCGCATTCCACGGAGTTTTCCGCCTCATGAAGGATGTTATCCACGCCGGTCGTCCGTCAAACATGATGGACTTTTGTCGCCCCGAGGTATGACAGTTGGAGATGGCGCGCATAACAGCCAAGAATTTCGCCTAAGGAATAATTTCATGATAGGGTATTTCGGAGAAGGTCTAAACTGGAAATGGAGAAGATGTGAAGAAGAACACCAGCGGAAACAAAACGCGGGTATCATGAGGGTTACCGTAGCAGAGAATATCTCCGCCACGGCGTCAGCCACGAGCCAACGTCAAAAATTTGGAAGCTTAGCTCTCGCTGTCGATATGTCACGACCATTTGGTAGGGTCAGACTGCGTAGACTTCAACCGCGCGGCCCGGGGACGTGCATCCTCACGCCGCGCGCGGTAACTACGGCGCAGTCTGACCCTGCTACGGTACCCCTCATGATACCCGCGTTTTGTTTCCGCTGATGTTCTTCTTGACTTCTTCTCCATTTCCGGTTTGGACCCTCTCCGAAATACCCTATTGTGATCTAGCGACACGTGTACCTGGTAGAAGAAATGTACGCAATGGAATCAAAGAATGTCGAAATACAAGCTCCATTCTCTGAACGGGGCAGCCGGCCGGCCGGACGCGCCGGACAGGTTGGCGTGGTCCACCGCGTGTGCGCGTCTTGAGTTCCATATTCTCTTCTGTTCACGGAACGAATATGGAGCGAAACAGAGACACGCAAGCGCACGAAGAGCCCACCTGATACGGGATCCTCCAGTGCCGCCGTCCCACCGAAGTCTCCGCTTCCTCTGTCGTGGTCGCGCCCCTAAGTCATCGGATCGGGAGTCAATGGATTCCTCCCCCCAACACTCTGATGATCATCGATTCGTCAGCCAGTCCTATAGCCATCGATTTTCATGTTCGTAATTCCGCCAGTGTTTCGCCGTGTGATAGCCTCCGTCTGTCTGTCTGTCTGTCTGTCTGTCTGTCTGTCTGTCTGTCTGTCTGTCTCTCTCTCTCTCTCTCTCTCTCTCTCTCTCTCTCTCTCTCTCTCTCTCTCTCTCTCTCTCTCTCTCTCTCTCTCTCTCTCTTACTCTCCCGTGACGGCGTTGACGGCGTCCGCGATATGTGACATGTGACGCGGACTTCCAGATCGCCGCCATAGTGGAGAATGATTTGCACTATCCCCCTCCCCCCCCCCTCTCCGGCGCTAGTGCGGCACGGCGCATGCATTTTGAGACCTCTAAGTAAGAAGTTACGAAGAACCACAGAAGCGGATCCAGATTGAGGGGGCCACGCAGCATAGAGTATGTCCGCCACGGCGTCAGCCACGAGCCAACTCCGAAATATTTGGAGGCCTCGCTCTCGCTGACGATATGTCACGACCAATCAGTGCGCAGATCTACATTCCGCATGGTCTGCACGGTAGGTGTTTCTGCGTTGTGTGACCAGACCCAAACGTCGGAACGCATCAGCTGCGCGAGCTGACCTTCCAAATTTTTGACGTTGGGCTCTTGGCCAAACCCGCTGCCGGAGATACTCTCTGCTGCGGTTTTCCTCGTGGAATACCTTCAGAAATGCGTGATTACAGGACCTTTCCGGGCATAGAAACTGCGAAAGATGCGAAAGCTTTGACCCCGATGAGACCTAAACTGTGGACGACAAACTCTGGAGCTGTGAAGTAGGAAACGCCGGCCCCAACAGGGGCTGCTGCAAAACAGAACAAGCAGGAATCGGTCCGCGGAAAATGAAGTCGTCTCAACGTCACGACGCTACTTCTAGAGTTCTCTTCGGCCTAGAGGACGGAACGACTAGGGCTTTATTGGTTTTCCGCCTGTTTTAGCGGCGCCCAGGGCTCGCCTGTGCGGCGCGTCCGTCCGGCCGGCTGCCCCGTTAGCGGCCGCAGTGCTTCGTAACGAGCGGGGCCCTTTTCAAATTGCAATCATCAGTTCCAGCAGCAGGAGTGGGCCATTTCTCTGTGCCCTCAGAAGTAGGAGTGTCCGCGAGGGGAGGGGGAAATAGTGAGTGAGTGCGTGCCGTGCGTGCGCCCGCACGGCCAAGGTGTGTTCAGTTGACATAAGCTATCGAAGCCCGGCGCCCAGCGAAAACTCATTCATTCCTGCTGCCTTGTTTTTCTGCCATTCATTGTCCGGTTTGTTGTGTCGGTCAGTGCGGAGCTAAGATGTTGGTCTGAGCCTGCCATGTGTGCGAGGGCGTATGCCCGCACCCGTAGGCCCGTACCGTACCCATCGCGTAGGCCCGCACCCGTGGGCCCGCACCCGTAGGCCCGTACCGTACCCATCGCGTAGGCCCGCACCCGTGGGCCCGCACCCGTAGGCCCGTACCGTACCCATCGCGTAGGCCCGCACCCGTGGGCCCGCACCCGTCAGCCCGTACCGTACCCATCGCGTAGGCCCTGCGCTGCGCCCTCCGAGGCTTAGGCCGCCCGGCCGGCCTGCCACTCGCTCTGTTTGGACTGGAGAGTGAGAGAGAGGGAGAGAGGGGAGAGGGGGGGGGGGGAGCCTGCTGCACTCGCGGCATCAGCGCACCGCCGCACCCCTCCCCGCCTCCCCCTCAATGTGCCCTCTCGCTCGCACAGCCGCACGGCCGCGGCCCGCCGTCTCTCTCGCACGGCGCAAAGCGGCAACACTGCGGGATGGCGTGCTCCGCTCCGCGCTCCTCCCTGCCGGCCACCGCGTCCGTACCAACAACTATCTCGCTCCGTCTCTCTCCCGCCCCCTAGCAGCCCCACTCACTTATCCCTCTCCGTCCGTCTCTCTCGCACTCGCGAATAGGCGGCTTGCTGGTGGTCCTCCCGAGTGACTGACCTGCCCACTGGAGCCGAATGTGGCCGAGGCTGGACTGGGCTGGACTCCCACCTCGCGTCGTCGTCGACCACCCCTACGTCGTCCTCAGAGCCGACCACCTGGACGTCCTACTTGACGTCGACTCCCTCGTCTTCGTCGCTGTCCTCGTCGATGACGACTCCCAGTCCTCATACTGCCCGCTTGCGCCGCCCGCTAAATGCAGGAGCGGCACGGGCGCGAGCATGAACGCCACGGCGTGCTTGCTTACGGCGCCGCCGACCAGCAGATCTAGGCTGCCTGTGCAAGGAAGGGCAGGCCATGGGCAGGCCATAGGTAGGCCATATGCAGCCCATAGGCAGGCCATAGGCAGCCCATAGGCAGCCCATAGGCAGGCCATAGGCAGCCCATAGGCAGTCCATAGGCAGGCCATAGGCAGCCCATAGGCAGCCCATAGGCAGGCCATAGGCAGGCCATAGGCAGGCCATAGGCAGCCCATAGGCAGGCCATAGGCAGGCCATAGGTAGGCCATATGCAGCCCATAGGCAGGCCATAGGCAGGCCATAGGTAGGCCATATGCAGCCCATAGGCAGGCCATAGGCAGCCCATAGGCAGCCCATAGGCAGGCCATAGGCAGGCCATAGGCAGGCCATAGGCAGCCCATAGGCAGGCCATAGGCAGGCCATAGGTAGGCCATAGGCAGCCCATAGGCAGGCCATAGGCAGGCCATAGGCAGCCCACAGGCAGGCCATAGGCAGCCCATAGGCAGCCCACAGGCAGGCCATAGGCAGGCCATAGGCAGCCCATAGGCAGGCCATAGGCAGGCCATAGGCAGGCCATATGCAGCCCATAGGCAGGCCATAGGCAGGCCATAGGTAGGCCATATGCAGCCCATAGGCAGGCCATAGGCAGGCCATAGGTAGGCCATATGCAGCCCATAGGCAGGCCATAGGCAGCCCATAGGCAGCCCATAGGCAGGCCATAGGCAGGCCATAGGTAGGCCATATGCAGCCCATAGGCAGGCCATAGGCAGGCCATAGGCAGGCCATAGGCAGCCCATAGGCAGGCCATAGGCAGCCCATAGGCAGCCCACAGGCAGGCCATAGGCAGGCCATATGCAGCCCATAGGCAGCCCATAGGCAGGCCATAGGTAGGCCATATGCAGCCCATAGGCAGGCCATAGGCAGCCCATAGGCAGCCCATAGGCAGGCCATAGGCAGGCCATAGGCAGGCCATAGGCAGGCCATAGGCAGCCCATAGGCAGGCCATAGGTAGGCCATATGCAGCCCATAGGCAGGCCATAGGCAGGCCATAGGCAGCCCATAGGCAGCCCATAGGCAGGCCATAGGTAGGCCATATGCAGCCCATATGCAGCCCATAGGCAGGCCATAGGCAGCCCATAGGCAGGCCACAGGCAGGCCATAGGCAGGCCATAGGCAGCCCATAGGCAGGCCCATGGGCAGGCGTGCGTGCGCGGCGGCGGCGACCTTTGCATACCAGTTTGCTGCACTGCGCGGGTCGAAATAAATACGTAAGTGCGACGGGGCAGACCATGGCCGACCATGGCCGGAGTGGGCATAGTGCGTTACGAAGCACTCGAGTGATGATACTCGACACAAAACACAGTGTCCTGGTGGTATATGGGATCCACAGCAGCACAGAGAACCCCGAGATGCGCGGAGTTCGTTTTATGAACTATACGGTCGTTAGAATCCTTCGCAGTTCTGGGCCCCGTCTGATTAGCCTCTTAGCCCACGAAACAACCCGAGCAATGTACGTGGCGTACAACCACGACTTGGGGTGGATAACGCCATGTATGCCTCTGCCGTGTTACGTAACGGTTTCCAAAACGCCCCCTGAGCAGACGGCCTGTGGGTACCGGCGGGTACCGGCGGCTATGCCGGCCCGACTCTAACAGCCAGTACCGGCTGGCGACCGGCCGGCCGGCTGGGTACCTGCCTACCTGCCCCCCCCCCCCCCGCCCCCCGGTTCGCTCTCAAGGTGACTCGCTGGCTGCGCCGGCTGACTTGACTTGCTTGGCTTGGCGCGGTTCAGAGAAGGGGCCGACCTGCACGAGAGAGGGGAAGAGAGAGAGAGAGAGAGAGAGAGAGAGAGAGCGCGCGAGAGAGAAGGGGGGGGGGGGGGGTCTCACGAATGCACGGACGGTGGTGGTGCGGGGCCTAACAGCCAGCCCACAGGGCGCCAGGCGACAGCATGTCTGAGCGGTGCTCGAGATCCTGGAAACAAAGAGCAGCCTCGCGGGTGAGCGGTGCTCGAGATCCTGGAAACAAAGAGCAGCCTCGCGGGTGAGCGGTGCTCGAGATCCTGGAAACAAAGAGCAGCCTCGCGGGTGAGCGGTGCTCGAGATCCTGGAAACAAAGAGCAGCCTCGCGGGTGAGCGGTGCGCGAGATCCTGGAAACAAAGAGCAGCCTCGCGGGTGAGCGGTGCTCGAGATCCTGGAAACAAAGAGCAGCCTCGCGGGTGAGCGGTGCTCGAGATCCTGGAAACAAAGAGCAGCCTCGCGGGTGAGCGGTGCTCGAGATCCTGGAAACAAAGAGCAGCCTCGCGGGTGAGCGGTGCTCGAGATCCTGGAAACAAAGAGCAGCCTCGCGGGTGAGCGGTGCTCGAGATCCTGGAAACAAAGAGCAGCCTCGCGGTCGAGCGGTGCTCGAGATCCTGGAAACAAAGAGCAGCCTCGCGGGAACGCGCATCGATGAGACCGAGCAGAATTAGCACACACAGGATGAGGTGAGCACGCCAACCCAAAATCTCCAAACCTGTGACACCTCCTTCCCTCCCGAACGGTAACGTAACAACCAGCCTCTGCTGGCGGAGGCGGAAGTTAGACTTGCGGAACTGTATAGTGACGTCCACGCGACAAGCTTACACTTTTTTTTTGGCGCCCAGCGTTGTTTTGTCGCATTTACTTTTGGCGACTGTTTGCGCGGAGGGGAGGGGGCGGTATTCCCTACTGTACCATTTCATTTCCTACCCCCCTTCCCCTGCAGTTTTTCCCCTTTCCCTGTCTCTCTCTCTCTCTCTCTCACACACACAGACACACACACTGGCCGCACTTCTCTCATGGTGCCAGAGTGTTCTGGACTGACCACCGCGGATCAGGGAAGAAGAATAATCGAACCCTCAGCGCTCTGAGAGACAAAACGCGCCCCGGAATGAATGGCAAAGCCCCCGCCGAACTGCTGATGGGGGCGAGTGTCGTGCATGTCACACCAGGGTTCCCACAAGTCTGGAAAATCGTGACAAATCATGGAGGGAAAATCTGGTCATGGAAGTCATGCGGAAAAGTCAAAGAAATCAATGGGTGGCCATTAAAAAAATCGCAACATTTCAAAATGATTTTGGAAGTGTCGGGGCCGCCGTGAAAGTTTCAAGAAAATTTCATGTGGGAGCGGTCATGGAAATTTTCAAATTTCTGCCTGGAAAGGCATGGAAAAGTAATGAAAAATGCTATGTGAAAATTATTGGGAACCTTGCAGCCGGCAGCAGGGGCGTCTCCCGCTATTGGCACACGGCTGTCTTCTCCCTGAAGGCCCTGCGCGGCCACGCGACGTCAAGCCGTTTTCACCAAGACAAACTGATAGGAAAACTTTTCCCGCTCCCGGAAGCCCCCTTCCTCCCCTCCCTCTTTCGGGTACCTGTGAGAAGAGGAGGGCGGGGGGGGGGGGGGGGTCAACATAACGCTCGCCCAGCCCCACAAACAATACACAACAAACTCGTTTGAGGCTTCTTCACCGTGTCCTCACGCCGCAAACACCGAGTTGTGATTGAAAGCAAATGAGGAAGTTCGATAGGAGGGAGTGGGGCCACGATAGTCGCCATAGACCGCGCGGCAAGGGTGTTGCCCCGCAGAAGCCCGAAACGCTGGAGAAAATGTGATAAATCGCGTGAATTTTTTGAGGTGGAGCGGGGCTTCCGAACACGTGATTTCTCATATCTTCTCCAATCGGCGTTACGACGTCTTATACTTCCGTTTTTGGCCTGCCCGGGGAGTACTCTATTCCCTCGTTTGAATAGGAATTTACCCTCCCTTTGATTTAAGCGACTGCGGGGATGAAGAATCGATGAGAGAAATAGGGTGCACAGGATGGGTATTGTGAGCAGGGCTCGGTTACGATGACGGAGACGGAGGGCGCTGTGGGCACTGGCGGGGCGGGGTGACTCACGCGCACAGCCCTTTGGACCTCCGGAACTCTGCCGGTATAATGCACAAAGTTACACTGGGACCGTCGTAACCTCTCCCCTCTCTACCCCCCCCCCCCTCCCCCTGCGTGTCGGTGCGTTGGTGCGAATAGCACGTGTGACTCACTATCAGCAGCTGACATGAGTCACCCTGCCCCGCCGGCCGCGCCGCAGGGCACACGACTTTAGCCATCCTTCTCTTTTTGTTGTGTATGTTTTCCCCCCTCGCTATCTTTATTGTATTTTCCCGCGGTTTTCCTTCTGCGGTTTACAGTTATCTGTCACATCCGCGGGCTGTGTTGCAGCAGTTGCAGCAGTGCTGCAGCAGCGCTGTATCGGCTGGCGGTGCCCCGTGTGTGATCACGTGATCACATTCACTGGAAGAGTCGCATGACCGCAAAATCCCGAGCGATCCGCATTGTGCAAACTGTGGTCCGCTGAACGGCCGCTGCACTCTGCATTTCCGTATCGGCATCCGCTTAAGTTCCCGCAACGGATCGCGGCTCCTAAACAACCGCCTCCGCCCCGTTTCCCCGCTTTAAAAAAGTGTATTTATTTTCGCCCTCCATAGCCCGCCCCTCTATCTCCCTCTCTCTCGCTCGCAGCGGCGTCACGCTCATGAATATTGAGAGATGAAAATGCCATTTTGATTGGAAGTTTGCTTTGACGAGACGCCGCTGCGCTGCTGCGATGCTCCCGGTGGTGGGGCGGCCGCCGCCCCTTCGTCCTCATCGCCGTCACGGTCCTTCGCGGTGCTCACGGTCCTCGTGGTCCTCGCGGTGCTCACGGTCCTCCCGTTCCTCGCGATCCTCACGGTCCTCACGGTCCTCACGGTCCTCACGGTCCTCACGGTCCTCACGGTCCTTGCAGTCCTCGCGATCTCCAGCTCGGCTGGCTCTTTTGGCAACCCGCGAGCGGCGGCGGACTATCGAACAAAGTTTCTAAGGAATGTCCTTACCGTTCCGGAGCCCGGAGCCCGGCTCGGCCTGGCCAGGCATCGGCGCGGACGTACCGGAGGACCGGAGCACCGGAGGTCGATAGCACTGCGCCGTGGCCGCGGGCCGCCCGCGCCGCGCGACACGCCGACATCCGCCGCCCGGAGCCCGGCCCGGAAAGGGACCGCCGCCCGGCCCCGCCAGGACTGGAGCCTCCGGGCACCTCCGGGTCCGGCCCGTCTCGGATCCGAGCTGGAATTTATTAATCTCCGAGCTGAGCTTGTGCCGCGCACTCCCATCCCCAATGCAGACGGTACTGTACTGCGGGTGACAAGCGTGTCGGGGTGCCAACGGAGTGCGCCCACCGGGATCATCCCGCATGTTCTGTCTGTCGCGGATTCGAAGGCGATTTTGAAATTGGCGGGGCGCGCGCGTCGTCTTGCCGTGTTCCCTTTCTGGAGCCCTCTCCTCTTCCCGGGTGCGGCGAGGCGCCGGCATGGCGCCGGCGAGGCGTGGCGCGTTGGTGCGGCGGTGGCATGTGCGAAACCCACCCCGTGCGCGGCGATGGCTATCCCCATAAGGCTCCACCCCCGACCCGCCCCCGGCCCGCCCCCGGCCCTGCGGCCAGGGTGAGCGCCCTCGCACACCCCCACCACCAACGCACTTCCGCACTGCCCCCTCCCCCCCTCTCAGGACTCCCCGTTACTCGACCTGCTCTCTTTTCCCTCCCCCTTCCTCCCCCTCTCCCACCTCTTTAGTGCAGCACCTGACACTTGTTCGCCGGGCAGGGGGGCCAAGGGGGCCAGTCCTGGCGGTGGTGGCGAGTTGACGTTGCCTGGGCCGGGGCGGGGGTCAGTCCTCCTGGGTGAGCCGCCACCCCCACGTCACCCTCCCCACCCCCCCCCCGTGGACTCCGAAGAGCCATAGGCGCCGGCGCAGTCCTCTTCTTCTTCTTCTTCTTCTTCTTCTCGCCTTCTTCTTCTTCTCCTTCTTATTCTTCTTCTTCTTCTTCTTCTTCTTCTTCTTCTTCTTCTTCTTCTTCTTCTTCTTCTTCTTCTTCTTCTTCTTCTTCTTCTCTGTAAAGACTTCCATTTATCATTCGGACCAACGAGTAGGTGGGAGAGGAGAGGAGGCGAAGACGGGAGGTGGATGGATGGGGCTCACTGCAGACCACGGATTACACGTGCGAACTTCGCTAGCACGGGTTAGGTTAGGTTAGGTCGGTCCAGGCGCGTAGCCAGACTTTTTTCATGGGGGTGGAGGGGGTTGCACTTATTAT